>CAEFZY010048522.1:0-48430 GCA_903066815.1 Brachyrhaphis roseni
AGATACATAGTTGATGTTACCATTATAAAATAACTTACAATTGAGTATTGGCAAAGATCAAAATCATTTTCACAGGTGGTGGAGCGTTGTTGTTAGCAGCTGCTGATAGTAACTGAGAAAGTTACTTTTAATGTAACTTAGTTACTTTCCAAATCAAGTAGTCAGTAATCTAACTAAGTTACTTTTTAAAGGAGTAATCAGTAATCTGATTAAAGTTACTTTTTCAAAGTAACTATGCCATCACTGGTATTAACACATAACATTACTTGGCCAGCATCAAAATGAGTATCACAGTTGTTTGTTTTAAAGATGAGTCTTTCTGCCTAAGGACAATTTTTAGGGAAAAACGTTACGTGTGAAACTGTTATTTTCTTTTAGCAATCAGAACTAAATTCACACATACTTATAGATTGCTGCCTGGGTAAAACAGTATGCTTTTGAAATCCAATCTTTTTTAACCACTGTTTTCTAAAGTTGAACACTAAATTTGGAGAAAATAATGGCAGTCTGAATAATTATCTTTGAGAGGTAGAGCCAGTTAATCTTTTGTTCCTTTGGTTTCTTTTGTTTGGTATGTGGAGATTTTTTTATGCTGGGTTGTGTTTTGTTTCTGGTTTGTTCTTTTTTTCTAGTTTTCATGTGTCAATTTCTCAGATCTCTGTTAGTTCCTGCTTTGTTTTCAGTTTTTGCCAGTGTGTCATAGTCCTGCTAACCTCACAGTTGTCAAGTATCCAATAAATTTACTCCCACTTATATCCTATCCCAATTATCTCTTTTCTCAGGATTTAGTTAATTCAGTACTTGTTAAATCCTTTAGTCATTCTCCATGGCTCTGGGGCTGGTTCTTTTCATTTGCCTCATTTAGGTCTTGTTTCTGCCTTGAACTCAGTTTTATAAGTTTTTATTATCAACAGCAGTGTGGACACTAATAACACTTCATTCTTTTGATTAGCACTTTGGCAGCAGGTTTGCTAAATCTGAAAACATTTAGCATTCTTTGCTTCCCCTAAGTGACTTTTTGTAAATTCTAAAGCACAAATGTAATTGTCTGTTTTCTAAAGTTTCAGTTAAATAAAGTTCAACATTTGTGTTGATGATCTATTTATAGAATTAAGAAAACTTCAAGTGAATATTTATATTCATGCTCTGATTTTGAAGGCGGTGACAATTGTTTACACTGTAAAGACATTTCTCTTCTGCTCTTTCCTCTCCTCAAGTTCACTTTTTTATACCCCAAAAATTTTTATTTCAAACAATAAACGTACAGTAACAAACTAAAATATGGTTGGGAGAGAACAAGATATGAACATAAATAAAATATCTGGGCATTATTCTCAGAATGGATCGATGTAGAACTACAACCTGTAGTTCAACAGTAATCACTTTATGTCCTGCCTACTTTCTGATTGAAGACCTGCCATGTTCAATTAGATAAAATCAGCAACAGAGCTGGCAATACCCATCAGCTATGAAACGGCTCAAAGTCAGTCTTCAAGTGTCAGTATCTTGAAGACTGACTTTACTGACATGGCATAGAGCATGTCAATGTTCTGCAGAAGCCTGCTAACAAGTAATCAGTTGATCCAGGTGTGTGTTATTGAGCAAACTAAAACATGTGCTTGAAGACTGACTTTGGACAGCCTTGTGTAGACGGCATAAATATACATATTTTATGAACAAATATTGAAAAGTAACTTAACGACTATCAATGACTTTCTTTTGAAGTTACGAAATTCCACCTTCGCCCTTTACCTACACTTTGCCATTTCAATGTTTCCGACGTTTTCACCGTAAGCTAAATAAACTTGACACTTGCGCTGCATGTGTGAAATGTCAACCGCCCCTGATGCGGTCAGATCAGTGAGCAGACTCCCTTGTTTGTCTCTCCTCTCACCATGAACGGTTGTATAGAGCGGATGAGCGCGGCTCTGATTGGCCGTACAGGGACGCGCTCCCAGAAGGCGCACCAGCCGCTCTCCTCTCGTCATTTCTGCTCATACGACTCACATGCCCGTGAACGCCACTGGGCTCAGTGCGCGCATCTCTGCTCCAACTTCAAACCGGTCCCGTCAGCTTACTGAAAAGAACCCGGCTTTCACGATGGATGCTTCTGTTTATGATATCATACTGGGAGAGCTCGAGGAGCTGAACTGTAGTTTGATAGAGCATTTTCAAGACACTTTTTATGAAAACGCTTCACTGGCTCTGCTGAGCGCTGATGGTAAGATGGATTTGTTTTTTTCCTTTTCTTCAAATTTTTCTTGTGTTATTGCACCTTGACAACACCTAACAGTTTCATTTCTTTGTTTTGTATATGTTGCCCTAAGGTTTATATTGCAATGTCACTACTGATGAGATTGGAACCTGCTGGCCGCGGAGTAGCACTGGCAGGATTGTGGAGAGACCGTGCCCTGCTTACATCAACGGAGTAAAGTACAACACAACGAGTAAGATATTTAAATAACAGCAAAAGTTTAATTACATATATGGAAGGCAAAAAATAGTTTATTTATTAAAAATAATTTTAAAATAAGAATTGGCTTTTTTTTTTTTAAGTGATGATTAATTTACATAAAAATAGGTCTGGAGTAAATGCTGATAATTGCCAAAGTCCTGTTTTCATGTAACGGGATCCACCAGTTTGCTGATTTACCATTGGCTCTTTTTTTAGAAATTTTTCATTTGTTGTAGGTTCATTTAACAAAGACCTTTTCTTGCTTCATTGACCCTCCTTCTTTTCTGATGTAAAGCACCACTGACAGTAACCTATTACACCTGCTGTTGTTGAAACAGCTACTTGAAGGATATTTTTTTCATGCAACTTTAAAGGGCAATTCTTGATAAAAACAAAAAAGTTAATTGTAAATCCAAATTTCTCGAAGTGTAAAAGTATTAATGCCTCTTCTCACATTTTGTCATGTTACAGCTCTAAACCTCAGCACTTTTCATTGGGATTTTTGTGATTTCCATAATAAAAATAACATGATTCTAAAAAGGAGGAAGATTATATTTGGCTTTGAAGATAATTAAAAATTGTGGTGTGTGTTTGTCTTTAGACACCTTAAAATAATAATTTTCCAGAACTTGCAATAGTTACAGCTGAAAATCTTTGGAGCTTTATTTCTGCTCATCAAGGCATCAACATGGTTGCTTATTTATCTCTTGCAAAATAGTTTAAGATCATATTAAATGAAAACCATCTATTAGCACCAATTTTTATGTCTTACTGCAGATCAGGGGTCTTAAGCTGCAAATAGTTTACAATGAATCTTAAGTCATAAGTCTTCAAACTCTTATGCAGTTTTTAGGTTTTCACTGAATAATTTCATTGAATGTCCCAACAGAATGACACTAAAAGTACCAGAAATGATTATTTTTTTTTAGATCTATTTTTTTTGGCAATAAATTGAAAAATGTAATCTTTTTGTTAAATCGTTTTTCAAAAAAAATATCAACACCCCTTGCAAACATGTATTTTATTATATAATCTAAAAATAAAATTGGTTCTTGATCATAAATAACACAATTTGTATGGTATATATTTATCAAATAAGTAGTGTTTTACTAAATGGTCATGAAACATTTGGGGTTAAAAATTTGTTGAATTTAGATGTATTAAACACAAAAATAGCTCTTTGGACTGTAAAGGCTCCTGATCCCTGCAATAGACCCTTCGTTTTTGACGGGTTAATTCTTTCACATGACTACCGTTTAACCATTGTATTGCATCTCTCGCTGTACGCTTAGGGTTGTTGTCATGCTGGAAGCTGGACCCTGTCCCCAGTCCCAAGTCTCTTACAGTATTAAAAATGTTTTCATTGAGAATTACCCTGTATTTTACTCCATCTATCTTCTCCGCTTCCCTGTCCCAGTTTAAGAAAAACATGCTGCTGCTGCTGCTGCTATTTTTCAGTGTGCGGATTTCTTGTGGAGCTTGACATGGACGGTTCTAGACAGGGGCCGACAGGGGCCGACAGGGGCCACTGCTTCTGTAGAGCTAGTCCTGGCTCCTTTTTTTACGTAAGGTGTTGCACTTTAAGCTTTATTTGTATTGAAATAAGACTAACAGTTTTCATCTGTTAGGTAAGGAGTCTGCAACCTGTAACTCCAGAGCTGCATGTGGCTCTTTGGAATTGTGGCTCACTTAATGTATATATGCTTTGTATTGTTTCTCATTTTTTGGCCTCACTTTGTTAAAGTTGGTCTAGAACATGCAGTGTCAGCTTTGCCAAATCAGCTGATTTGGTGAAAGAATACATGACTTCGATGACAGCTGACTTTGACCTTTCACTGTTGACCTGTGTGCAAACAGAGCATGTTGATTATGTGCTTTATGCGATATGAATATAGTTCTATGAACAGAAAGACTCAGGCCCAAAAACAGTTAATACATATTAGTGCCGCACACACCTCCAGTAAAAATGGATATTTATATAAAGTAAAATCAAAAACCTGAATCTAAAATTGCATTTATTTCTGTTCTTCCCAAGTTTTCAAACAAATGATTAAGAAGGTAACTACTCCATAAATTGTTGGTGCTGCCAGAATCTACCAACTGTGGTGCTGTAGTCAATGGATTTGCAATCAGATCTCTCACATTACTGCTAGTAGCTAAATGACAAGCAAACCCTGAAAAAGAAATTCCAGAGTTTCTACACTGTCCAGGCATCAATATTTCAATCAGGTGCAAATAACCTGTATACAGAGGGATGCATAATCAGATGACTGGAGTGAAAAGGAGCAACTCAAATTTAAACTCTAAAAAGTGAGGTAAAAAAATATAACTGTAAGAAAGCCAGCACCTCGCCGATTGCATATGGATGAGGAACCTTTGAGCTGATTATGTAAAACACGCTGTTGTCAGCACAAATAATCGCAGCAATGCAATGATGTTGCACATTTTACAAACCGAATTAGGAATTAGAGAGAATAACTTCTTCATGACGAATAAATGGAAGCACTAAAAAGCTTTAAGTAAGTTGACCTAATAAAGGTCGAAATGGGAGTAAAAGCAGTCCCATGCTTTCAGCAGAATATCAAATCTGAGGTAAAAGTGACAGCTAAAAGGCCACATTTTATGTGTGTGAATCTCAGCTGTAATATGAGTTTGTTAAATTCAACAACATATGCCAAGTGGGTGGTGTTTATTTACAGGCTTGTAAACTCAATCGGCTAATAGCATTTGTAGCAGCTGAGAACAGCCTCTCTGAGCACGGACAATGTCATATTATGTAACTCCTGTACCAATTATGAGACCCACGAAGCTGTTAGCTCAACTTTACAAAATAACAACACTCCTGTACTGTTCCAAAAATGCAGTGTTTCCTGTTAGCTCCTGGCCTTTTTCATATAACAAAGCCACTATGTAGGTCCAAATTGACCAAAATTAAAGGGGAAAAAAAATAATTGTTGCTGTATTGACAGCAGTGATGTCAGTGCTGTAGTTTATTGCTCTTCTTGTGTTCTTTTTTTTAAAGCGTTCATCCTGGCATTTATACTGCAGGAGGTAAAAGTGTGGTTGGAAATTTGAAGTTGTTTCAGGCTATTAGATCCACAGATTGCATAAGGAGGGTGGGATGCTCTTTTGTTGAGATTGATTGTTTTGTGAAGCTGGTGTTTTGGATTATTTATGTGGCTTTAATCAACTAGGGCTCTGATTTCATGTTCACATACGTTTTCAAGGAGGATGAGAAAATGTAGCCAAAAAATAAGGCTGTCTATCCCTGAGACTAAAGGAAAACTGCAAACTAGCACTGTAAAACATCCAGTTTCTTGCAAAAGTATTCAAATGCCACAATAAAATATTTTTAACATTTTAGCAACTTACAGCACAAACTTAAATATATTTTACTGTTTATTTTTTATTGAGCAGCCTAATTGTGAGGTGGAAGGACATGATTTTGATATATTAAAAAAAAACAAAAAAAACAAACAAAATCTGTAAAGTGTGACATGCATCAATTCCCTTTTAGTAGATTTCTAAAACTTTTGACAGTAAACTCTGCAACCTACTGCACAATGGCACAGTTGTTCACTTTACTGCCTGATCCCAAAAAGATTCTGCCTCCGAATGCCTGTCAGGGCTTTCTCATGTGAAGTTTTCATGATTTCCTGACGCATGCATTGGTTCTTTCTGGGTATGTGTAGATAAAAATTAGTAGTGACGACATTATGCTGTAGGGATTCCTTTCAGCAAGGACATAGAAGCTGGTCAGAGTTGATTGGAAGTTTGGATTGAGTTTAAATAGAGCAACCCTTCTTCAGGCTACAAAAGGCTTGAAAGTGGAATGGAGGGTCACTTTCCAGTTGGACAGCAGCTCTGAAGATATAGCCAGAGCTGCAGTAAAATGGCTGAGTTTGAAGAATATTCATGATTTAGAATGGCACTGTCAGACATAAAACTTGCTTGAAAACTGATGTTCAAATGCTCTCTATGCTATGTGACTGAACTTTACTTCTTTTGCAAAGGAAACTAGGAAAATACTTTTTCCTGTAGACGTTTGAAACTGGTACATGTGTCACAAAAGCAGAAAAAGGCGATTCTCCAAAGAACCAAGTCTGGTGGACCGAATACTAACACATTTTAAAATATTTTTATCAACAATAAAATTTTATCAATCATAAAAATGTTTTATACACATTTACCATGTTTGACAATGTTTTCTTGAACCTCATAATGGTATTAGTTTGCGTTGCTTAATAAAACTAAAAACAAAATAGAAAACACTGAGGCTTGTAGTTGTAGCATGATAAAGAAGTAAAAAAAAAAAATCAAGAGATATAAATACTTTTGCAAGGCACTGTATTTGCCTGACACTCAGTACTGCTCATGTTCTCCACCTTGCTAGTTCCTCGTCTGTATTGCATGACCACACTGTGTTACCTTTCAATTCAGAGCTATTAAGTATTGCAGCTTTGAGGTCTCTCTTGACAAATGTCATGGTTCCTTGCTTGCCTTGAGCAAATAGTTGTAATCTCACATAATTTCTTCTGCCACATCTTTTAATGAGCCTATGCGATTGCATATTGTCTGATTAACCCAAATTATGCTCCAGCTGTTTCATTTGTTTTTAAGTCAGGACATAGCTTCCCCTGGTGATTCTCTGCTAAATTTCTCTTGTGTGGTATTAAATTCTTAATTGATTATTGCAGACATTTATGTTCTGTTTATTATCATGTTTTTTTGTGATGGTTCCACCACAAGCAACAACATATCTAATTAAAGTTTATGAAAAAGACGGCAAGAGCCTAATGATGAAAGCATAATTTATTATACTAATTATGTAATTACTGTTTATTTTAAATAGATGAGTCTGTGCTTGCTCTGTGTGCATGACAGAGCTGTAGGTAAAATTAATTAATTACAGTTTTTCTCGGTCGCTTTGGTACATTTCTTGAATCATCCATAACATTTACAAAACAGTAAGTGCATTTATCTAAACAGTTTGTACAAATGGCAAAACTCCACGAGTTATCTTCAAAAATCAGTCTCTTACTCAAAATCCTTAGCTCGTCTCTCAAAGTAAATATATGTCAATGAACGTGTCGGTGCCATTGGAATGACAAGTCCTTGTGTCATTGTGTACAGCTAAGACAGTCCAACTGCTAAGTCATGTATTGTGAATATAACATTTTACAGTGGAATGATTTTTTTTGAAGCAAACTATGGCTTAGGTTTTGATGATACTTGTAAATTCTAATTCTGGGAGACTAATTTGCAAGATTCATATTTATACTTTTATTATTTGTACTATAATTTGTTCACAAACCGTGCCATTGTGATACAGAAAGGAGAAAATAGTAATGCAGAGCTCAAAGTAAAAAGCAAAAGACCAAACACAAGTATAAATTGGAACATAGGACAAGAAGAAAGATAGTTTTTGCAGTGCTGCAGGATTTACAGTGCGGTCTTCTACTCCTCCTGAAGCTCACCATGAAGTAATGTACCATGGACAGATTTGGTGAAAAGGACAACTGGGAATGTATAGAAATATTCTTCACATATTATGACAACTTCTTCTGCCATTTTATATGTAAAGGATTATTGGTTGAATTTGTAAAGGTTGACACGATTCAACAAAGACCCCATATAATACATTCTAATCAATGTGACATAAGTATTTGAAAATATAGGAAAGAGCAGACAAGTGGATGTAATCACTTGCATTGATGTACAAAAGCATGGAAAACGGCTTTTTTGATGTGCACAAGTGACAAACTAATTACAAAGAATAAAACAGGATGTTTAGTAAATGTAAAGACATCTCTGTGTGTGTGCAAACAGTCATTATTACTCTAGACAGTAATAGTTCCCATTCTGCAGCACACATGGGAACTCTTCAGGAGTGCTCCTTTCCCTTGAAAACACCTCTTTTTCAACCTCCTGCAGTATTCATGTTGTCTCTGACCAATGGGCTAAGTGCTCTCTCTTGACACGACCCATTTCTGGTCATCATCGGTGACTTACTTTCATAACAGTTCCATTTTGATGTGAGGCTTGACTGTTTGGCACACACACATGCACGCAGTCTGTGCTAAATAGGCAAATGAGGCAGGCACCATACTGGAATTATAAATTCACAGTAAACTGCAGGTATCCCTGAAGTGTTTCCCCGTTCAAACTCAGTTTAATTGATGGGCTAGGAACAGCTTCAACAATCAAAGATGAAATACATTTTTTTTGGCACAAATTAGGCAGCGTTCCATTGCTGAGCAGTGGGTTCAAGGGTGAATATTTGGTCCTGACAGGTGGCAAGAGTGCAGCTGTGGTTCAAATCGCCTCTTCACAGCCAGACAGTTCTCGTATTGACCCTGCTGGTTGGATTTGCCCTTTCCATGTGCTGTTTGCATCATCAGAGAGTAATCCCTCCACAAGCTGAATGTCAATTTGGACAACATCCAGCCCTCTGGGACCCTCCACAGTGTACAGCTGTCATATATAGAGCTATATCTAAAAACCATCTTCACATTTTACAAATCATTTATTTGTAAAAATTTTTGCTTTCTATTAATCTGGGTTTGACATGTAGTAGGAAAAGTGAGTTTTGAACACATGAATGCTTTTCTCTATAAATATATTTTTAATATGTATACTGATGTGAAATTCACACAGATGTTGGTAACAACCCAGATAATCCACCCATGCAAAAAAAGCAACAACAAAAACAACAAAAAAACCAAATTAGTCCATTAATAATGCATAAGGTAGAATGGCAGTAGGAGCTGGCATTAAACATGCTTCTGGAAATGCATTAGTTGTGATGGCTCCATCAAGGTGACTCCTTTTTGGGATATCTAATTACATTACACTCAAGTGCAATGTTTTACAAAAAGTTTGAAGTTTCTGGTGCCCCCTTCCTTGCACTTTCTTAATTTTGTTTTTAGCTTTTCAGTTTGTTTCAAGATTGACTGGACCATAGCAGTGTAATTGATTTTCATTCACAAAATCAGTATAGGGATTCGGTCATTGTCTAGCATCCATTTTGCTCTCTACTGTTGTAGGTTGTTTATCAGCTCAAATAAACTGTGCACTATAATAGGTACAGTTCACAGCAGCTGACCTTCTTAAATAGTTTCATTATTATAAACAAACATTTTGACTTTAAAGTGTCAATTTTTACCATAAAGATTGTCCAGATGGAGTTTACAAGGAGATTTTCTATTTCCTTTAATCTACAGTTGCTCAGTCAAAAATTGACATTAATGCTCAAAAACCTAAAAACTTGTAAAGGATTGTTGGACAGACAATTCAAAGCTTTAGATTTTCTGTACATTATGTTCCATTTGCTGTCCATAAATAACAACCACAGCAAAAATCAGATCACAAAACTTCCTCGGACTAGCAGCTAACCTGATAGTTTTAAAGGCTGGAGATTGACACTCCAGATTGATACTGCTTTATACAAACATCCTTTTATATAAAGCAAGCTGAGGGCGACAAGTACACATTTCAAGAAAAGGGAGATGCATAGGTTTAAATTTCAACAGAGTTTTTGTAAATCTGATTTTTTTTTCTATGGTTGTATATTGTACGCCAATGCTGTAAGACAAGGAGCAGGGTGACACCAAGTTAGACATGCACACCCACAAATAAATATATGCAGATGAACACAACTTCTTGTGTTTGTGGTTAAGTGAATAAATCAAGGTTTTAATAGACCCTCAATTACTGTTAATGCACTATAATACAAGAGAAAGTGCCAGTTAAAAGAGAACTTGCTGTTGTGCAACCTCAAAGTGTGTGCTTTAGTTCTCTCCTAGCTCCACTCTTTAAAAACATTATTGTTCAGATCAACATTCTCAAAAAAGGCCATATGAACTTGCACAGATTGAAAGCAGGGCTGCTTTTTAATACTGGCATTTTTCTGCTATTTTGTTAGGTTTTGTTTGTGCCTTTTACATCTTATCCAAAGCAATGATTCCATGGGACATTCCACTCTATCACAAGTATAGTAATTGATGTTTTTTTTTTGTATCTTAGGTTGACTTGGGTTGTTATGACGTTTGGTAAAGTTATCTTGTCAATAGCTCCATTAAAATATTAATGAAGAAAATTATTCAAATGTTCGGTGCTTCTTTTACACTTTTGATGTTTAATAAATGTAAAAACATAAAAAATATTTTAGCTCAGCTATGATTCGAGATCCAGAAAGAAAGCCCAGACATCCCTTTGCCCAGTAACTCTCTCCAGTTCCTTCTGGAGGATCCCTAGATGTTCCCAGGTCTGAAGGCAAGTTGAAATGGAGCATTTCAACTTGTTCCATTTCAGCAAGTTGAAATGGAGCATTTCAACTTGCTCCATTTCAGCAAGTTGAAATGGAGGTGCCTAGGAGATATTCTGATCAGACGCTGAAACATCAACTAGCTCCATGCAATGTGGAAGAGCAGTGGCTCTTCTGGATGATGGAGATCCTCATCCCATCTCTGAGAGTGAGCTCAGCCACTCTATGGAGGAAACTCCATCTAGCTGATTCGACACAGAATGTTGTTTTTTTTCTTTTTTACAAGCTTTGGCTCCTGGGGCTGCATGGTGCCCAGTTCAAAACGACTATTAAAAGCCCCTTTCACATGGGGCCACCACCTGTAGGGAGGGACATTCAGGTCAGGTGTGATGGGTGTTGAGTGCAGGCAAGGGCGGAAATCTGGGTGTGCAAATTGCCTGCCTCACAGTCTCACTCTCTTGACATACATTTTCAGCTCAGTCTCAAAATCATTTTTGCTGCATTAGAGTTCCTGACATGAAATATTCAGTGAATCATTATGAAGATTTCAGAAGTGAGAGAAATTAGGTGGATTTTAAATTTTTAAGGACGAGGACAAGGGAAATGAATCTCTGTGTTTCTGTTGGAAATGTAAGCAGTGTAAAGCACTTGATTAATAGGAATTTGTTTTTGCCCAGCAGCAGAAACCTTTATAGAACTCCTAATTGCACAGCTGATACCAATCTGCGGGGTGCTTCTAGGTTCCACAACAAAATGACAGGACTCCAGAAACATTTAGATACTGCTGGGTCGCAGTGAATCTCATTTGCTGCCAGAGAAAATGTAAAATGACAAAATAGGTCAGACCAAGAATAGAATTGGGACCTAACATCCCAAGAGCAGGTGTTAATTAACACAATGCTTTAAAACATACCATATGCAGGTAAAGTCAACCTTATCAGACAGTTGAGTACATTGTTTTGCAGTCCAAGGTTTGATGCATTTTGTTGTGTTAAAAGTATAGAGTTAGAAGTAAACCGAGAACCTATTCTCCTTCATTTACCTCCTGAGTCTCAGAGGTAAACATTTAAGGTAACAGATTTGCGCGCACAAGAAAGTTGACCTACTCTCATATTTTCAGTACAATCCCTTGTGCTTTGAACTCCCAGTTGTTGAATTTTCAAATTATTCAGTGCAAAACCTTGGTGGTTCTGAATATAAGCTCAAAGTCAGCAAAATACATCAGTTCCTTCAGAAAAATTTGTGAGCGTACATATCTAACAGGCCTGTTCAGGTATGTGGTTATGAATTCTTTACCATTTCTGCAAGTTCATATTAATATTAATGTCAATGCAGAGTGTCTTAAGAGCTTTATGCATTTTTAAACCTCAGTGCTCTTGTTTTTTGGGGGGTTGCATTTATGTAATTCTCTGGTCTACATAAAATGAACATTAGAGTGGGACTGGATTTTCACATGTGATTTCTCTGCATTGCTACATTATTGTAATTTGCCTTCTGTCAAGCCCCAGGCAAGATTACATGTTCAGAAGGCTGAAAATTATAATATCTATTTCGAAGTTTTAGTTTGGAAAATTAAAGCAATATTTTTGTGGTCTGTTTGGCTTTTTTGTTCTTACTCAAACTGGCAAAAATACAATTTACTTAGGGAATTCACTTCATCAGGTCTATCACTTAAAAACAAAATACATGACATGTGTTGCATCTTGTCCACACATTATGACCCATCCTTGTCAACATAACTCGGAGCTCAGATTGCTTTTTCTGCAATAGAAATGTATTGATTCTCTTATCAGGGTTAATAAAGTCTGAGACTTATCGGGGCCGCTGTGCATCCCCGACTCAGAGAGGACAGTGAACCTTTATCTTTAATCGGAGAAGATGAGTGCGTGCAACCCTGCTTCACTGTCAGGGGTAAAGATAGCACGGAAATGAGAGATGATTTAACTGAGATATCCATGATCATTAAACCCAAAGGCAAAAACCCCCAAACAAACAACAAAAAAACACTGACTTGAGAACATATGCAGTAGCTCGAAAAGGTATTTATGTAACACTTTAACTTTTTCCAGTTTTAGCGCATTATAGCTACATACTTTGATGGACATTTAATGTGGCACACTAACACAAGGCAGCACATAATTGTAAAGTGAAAAGACAATATTACAAAGTTTTTATGAACAAAAATATGTAAAATGTGTGTTGCGTGCAAATGTATTCAATTCAAAGCCAAAAAACATGTGGAAGAAGGTTCTCTGAGCAGATAAGATCCAAATGAAGATCTTATTTTCATTCAGAAGGGCTGGATATAATGCACAATTGTTTGAAAGAAACTTTTTAAGGCCTGTATAATTTTCCTAGCATTTTGCATTTATGTATTTCTTGTTTTGATAGCTCTAATAGTTTCCCATGAAAATGCGTTGACGTTTTTGGTTAAAATATGAAGAGATGTGAAAAAGTAACTATACTTTTCTGAGATACATTTCTTGTGGTCTAAAGTCACCAAGTTCTGCTAAAAGAAATGAGCCAGTTTTCTGACTAACATTTTGTGTCCTAAATAGAAAATTTGGCTTTTATTTCCATGGATAAACAGTTATGCCAAAGTTTTGTGACAGAGCTGGCTGCCTATGACTGCAGTGCTGAATTATCCAGTCGTGTCTGGTTGCCAGGGTTTGGTTTACACTGCTGTGTTGATGCTGTGGGCTAGTTCAAGCTGTAACACAAAACTGTGCCCAAAAGATTCCTCCACCCTGATATATTCCTTCTACAGCAGAGAAATTAAGAATGAAACTGTAAATCAAGGATATTTCCGTTAGGTACATCTTTTAGGCTATTTGGTTCATATGCTGATGTGAACTGTGACACTGGGTATTCTCTCATATGGAAACAACTTGGTTCATGGTTTATGCAATGTATTTTGTAAACACAAATTCCAAAGAAAAATGAGGAGTGGCAATCTGAGCTTGTCATTATTCTCTCTGAAATTGCCTTCAAAGATCTCTAGTCAGAAAAAAAAATTCTTGCTGTACTCTAATTGGAAATTTTTTTCTTAAAATCCATAAAAAGTTTTTGCCTTCATGAACCTTGTTTTGCTAATTTATATGTCATATGGTCACCTCCCTAAAATAATAGTTTAAGTAATTTTTTGACAAAAGTGATTTTTGGCAAAAAAAATCCCCATGTCTTTATTTCCAAAAGATGTTCTAGACAAAAAAATTTGGTCCTTTTTATTTTTTTGTTGTCATGTTGCAAAGCCCATTTTAATATATTTAAATACATGTGTAAACTATTTTTGTCCAATCATGTGTGGTATATTTTCTCATATTGGACAGGGTGCACCCTGCAATTTTCCTAAAGCAAGTCCATAGATTTGGACCAGGGAACATTGTCACCTTTGAAGCAAAATGGGGAGATGTGGAAACCTGAGAACCTGTAAAGGGTGTCAAATTGATGTTTAGCTGCTCTGTGGGTACTTAGCTGCATTGCGTGACACTCATGGGTAATTCTGCACGATAGAAGACCTTACAAATGGAAGAATTAGGAAGGAAATTCAAACTATTCAGACTTGATGTACTGATGCGCTCTGCCGCTATAACAGACAGAGGAGAGTGACTATCCCTTCAGGCACTGGCTCCTAACCCCTTTGCAAAGCCCCCAAGCGCAGAGGAGGCACATTTTAATACGCATCACATCTGTGTGCGCTCAACTAGGGAGCGTGTCTTTTGCCTCCTAAAGTGAAGTATTTTGTATTGACCATTTAGGGTTGAATGTGGACATGGATAGGGCAGAACTGGAGGCAGAATCTGTATGCACACCTTGAGGTGCAGCTATAATTTATGGTGTGCGTAGTTGTATAAATCTGGATTTTTTCGGGGATGTACCTCATTTTTGGCTTTTGGACATATGTGCAGTATTTATATACTGTAGCTCCTATGCAATGTTGTCTACATAAGACCTATCCCTCTGCAGAGCTCAGTGACATGCTGATGAAGGAATTTTACTATACAAATCTTTGGTTTTGGAGAAAACATACATCCAAATGATACAGGATAACAGCTCGAGAAGACTGGAAGTAGGGACCCTGGTGATGGACTAGCATTAGTTTTTCCCTGCGTATTTTAATAGGATTCAATGATAACGCTTAACTTATCATTTGCCACTATAGTTGGTCATGTGTGAGCAAAACCTACAGATTATTTAGGGTAATAGTCTTTTCACTGAAAGATTAGGGAAAAATCTTGTAGGGTAATTCTTGACGTTGAACATTGTAATTATTAACCAGTGTTACAGAAACACACTTCTCTATTTTTCTCTCCAAGTTTCTCTGCACTTCTGCCAGGTGAGCTGTAGCTCAGAATTGATGCATTATTGTCTAAATATAAGCGTGGTTTGCAGTTTTAATTAACATATAAGTTTAAATACCTGCACCCTTTGGATTATGCTAACATAATCTTAAATTTAGAACCATTCAGTACACAATATAAGTTACTTTCATCACAATCGAGCAATTTGCTGTTTGCATAACAATGGGTCATTGGTATAAAAATTTCCAAATGTTATATATTTGCACCTACACAGGCTGACTTTCTGTTTGGGTTTCATGAAGAGATCAATGGACCCATCTTTTCTGTGATTGCTCAGAATAAAGTAGCTGCACCACAGCTGTGTATGAAATACTTTTCCTGCTGTGAATTTACCCACTTGAAACCTTCGATACACGCTTTTCTGGTTAGGCATGGCAAGAGTCTGGTCCTTCAGCAAATTCAGGTCAAACGTGTAACACAACTTTCACTAGTCACTGCACACAAAGTCCCCTATGGGGCCCAATCAGCACCAGCCTCCTCTGGCTCTGCTTACAACTGCCACAGCAGGCGGACATGACACAGTGCTCTACAGAGCGTGACAGAAATTTCTAAATCATACAGACATTTAAGTTGACAGTTTTACCAAAAAAATAAGTGTACCCTTAACTTTTGGTTTTTGTGCTGTCCTGTGAAATTAAATTGATAGCTGTTGAAAGAAAGGTCTTGTCTGCCATCCTGAATCTGTTCATATACAATGCATTGCAAAAGTATTAATATCTTGTTTACTTTTTTCTTTACATTTTGTCATGTTGCAACAGCAAATATCATTGTATTTTTTTTTTCTTAAAAACAAACGTAGGGTAGCCCATGATTGTAAAGTGGAATGAGAAGGATACACATTTGTAAATTTTGTTAAGCATTTGCTGCTCCACTCTGTCAACACCAGAGTCATCTTTTATGTGCATTTACAGTCTTTTAGAGTACGTCTCTACCAGCATTGCATGTCTAGTAACAATGTTTGCCCATTCGTCCTTGTAAAATGGCTCAGGCTCTGTCAAATTTGGTAGAAGGCGTGTAGCCATAAATTTTATAGCCTTTCTACAAATTATCAATTGGATTTTGATCTTAACTGTCACTGGTTAATTATAATAAAATGCTTTCATTAGTGGTGGGATTCGATTAAATTTTTTATCGAGTTAATTGCAGGGTCTGTAATGAATTAATCACTAGTTGTCTAAATTTGATCAGAAAAAATATTTGCTGCTGCTTACATATATCCCAGTCTAAACTCAGGAAAGGGAATAAATACGTTCAGAGGTATCTAGTAATATTTACTCAGTTTCCATTTGACTCAGCAACGCTTTAAACAAAATGTACTTCTATAAGTATTTTTCCTCAACCATGCAGTCCCTATCTCATTGATTCTGCTACACATATAGAGGTGAAGTGAAAATACAATAGGCAATATGTTATTTCTGAAAGTGCTTTGCATTACTCTGACATATTTACATTACTTTATGTTTTCAGAAGCTTTATGTTGTTAAAAAAATAGATCAAGAAATTATTATCTTCTACAGAAGACTTTTTTTCCCCCACAATGCCAGAATTTGCACATTATTTTGTATTTTACCTGCCTGATTATTTAGTTTTTATAAATTAAATCAGATGTTATGGTCAAACACTTACTCAGTTCGTGTGCTTAAAAATGCTTCTCTTACAGGAGTCTTTTTTTTTCAAGACTGATTTGTGCTTCTACTTCATTAACAATATGTTGAAGTGCTTGAGTTAAATTTTAGGCTACTCTGCTGAAATCTGTATATATAAATGATGGTCATCAGCACTCGTGTAATAGAAAAACAATGCGGTATTCTGACTGTGATTTGGGAATGCAATCAAGCAAACCTCAGAAATGTTTCACACAAATTCCGCCCACAATCTCGCATCCCACCAAATAGAAGAAATACCAAAGGCTATGTTTTGTGAAACCCTCCCACAACCCCTTTTAGGACCATCAGACCACATTGCTCTCTGCTCATACTGTCAGTTTATTTCCAGCTGTTGAAAAATGGATCACCACATTCTGATGAGATCCTTTTAGAACCCTATCCCCAGGCACATCAAACTAAACGCTCAGACCAGCCTCCCTCCTGACCAGTTTGCATTTGAAGAATACAAACCTACAGGGAGTTTCATATCCCCTGCCTTATATCCCATCATCACAAACCCTGGAAATAATGATTTTGACACAGGCTTTTAATATCTACCTCATGAAAGTAGTAGGACTATCTGTGCTGGATATTGGACTTCCTCACAGAGAGATTTTAGGCTTGATGAGCAGAGGCACTTCTCTCTGGTGCTCAGCACAGAGCCGCCTGGCTATATTCCCCAGGGTTGTTTGCGCATTCGCCCTCTCTTTAAAGTTTAATAAATGACACATAGACAACTCTGTCATAAAATCTATTAACTCAGAAAGGGCACTGAGAATTCACACGGGGGAAAGTAGTTAATTAAGCCCAATGCTCAAAGTCAACAAAACCAAGGATCTGATTGATGAGTTTTAGAAAATAAAAGACCAAAATACACAAGTGTGTCTACACAAATAGAGTAGAGGTGTAACTAGGTAACATATTGAGGTCTACGGAAATCTGTGAAAATTAGCACACACCTAATCGTTCATGTAGAAAACCTGGAAAGAACTTCACTTCTCAATTATTTCTTTGCCATTCACAGAGGAGCCATAATAACATCACATTTATGTTCCAAACCACCAGGGAGATAGAAAAGGGGAATCTGAAAGGCCATTCAAGGACTTGGACACCTGCAGTGTCTGATAGCTCACAGTGGAGGTTCTCGCATGAATGGAGTCCAGAATAAGCTTGCTTCAAATTAATCAGTTATCTGATATTCTGGGGGGTTGATGGGCAAAATGCAGTGCAGTCCTTGAGAAACCTTTCTATTCTTAGCAGCAAGCAGAATCTTTACCACTCTGGGCAAATGCCCCAAAATGGCTCACCTCAAAAACTGCAGCTGCAGGGACCACCATTAATGAACAAGTATTTATGCAATGAATTTCAAGTAGTTTTGGGTAGTGGCAGTTTCTTTTACTGAAAGTTATTTGCAAAGGTTTTTCAGTTTACATTTAATATCTACAGAAATATGTTTCAGACAGATTAAATAGCATAACTGCTGAGGATACTGTAAATGTTCACTAATGTCTGTCTGTTTTGTAAAACTCCATACATTCTGCCCACTGTCAGTCAGTGTCTGTTATTAACAAGCATGAAATTAGCAAAATAAGGGACAGAAATTAAGCAGGAGTTGAGGACAATTTTGCATCTCGGGTTTCAGTCGCACTCACTGAAAGAGTTGGAGAAAGTCTGTGAAATAAGTGAGAACAGAAATCCTTAAGAGTACAACTTCAGACTATAACAGAGGGTATTTTATTGTATTGTATATTTTATTTATTTTTTTTATTTTTTTAGAGCTATATTGAAAATGTGTTATGAAAGTGTTAATGTACTCTGTTTATTTTGCTGCCTTTAGAAATCTGTCCATAACAATAGCTTTAGCTTTAAAGCACTGTTTGCCATTTAGATGTGAAACAATTAAATAATTTTTAACATCACTCAAACACCTATTTTTTAAAAAAACTATTAAAGCTAACATAGGTCAACATGTATTATGTTTAGATTACACAGAAAAAGAAATGCTAATATTTCTTTTTCTGTGTAATCTAACACAAATTAATTTTTGCTTTATTTTAATCTAAACAATGGTCAGATTAAAAAAAGAATGAAGCTGTTTTAAACATTTAGGTTGGGTGAAAGTTTATGAAACGTGACAACATGCTGTTTTAATGTATTCTCATTATCCAGACACGCTATGTTCCATTATTAGCTTGCTAGTTTCACTGAAGGCCATACTTGGCACACAGCCCTTTGCTCATATGTTCTCGCCAACTGTCTTCAGAATTGCTACAAGGGGCAAGTTTTCGACAGCAAGCAGGGAAGTAAGTGTTTGCCCTTGCAGATATACCTAACATGTCATCGGGCCATGGTGAGAAACAAGAAGCCTAAAGAGATACAGCTGTGACTAAAGCATCTCTGCCTTGAGGCTCCATTAGTGCTTCAGTGCAGATAACACAGTCCTTCTCAAGAGCAAATTAGTATTCTTTGCTAAATAGATGAAGCAGGCTGAAAACTGTCCACTTTTCTTTTCACACCAATTCATATGACGTGTAGAGATGGACACAGTTACCTGGTTATTTGTTCTTTTTGCCGCTTGATCCAGAGCGAATGCTTGTGTTACTTAGACATTTAAAATTCCATTTTTTCCAAAACATTGAGAAATAATGGCAAAGTTACTCAGTAGATTAAATAATTGTTGGTGAAAACAACAATTGGATTCAAATCATACCTTTCAAATACGCCCAAAAGGCTTTGTTTCAGTTATTTCTTATAGATAATCTAAAAGCAAAAGATAAGTTACCATGTGACCCCATATGAATTTCATGAGTTTTTTGTAAGGGAAAAAAAAAGATAAGTTAGCAGAAATACATTTTAATTTTCCCTTCTAGAATAAGCATCTTAGCAAGAAGGTTTTGCAAAAAACTTTTTAGTAACTGTACTGTTACCCAAACAAATTTAAAACAAATTTGTTTCCATGAAATCCTTCTGATGTTATTACACTGCTTAAGTTGATGCATGTGTTCTTCATGTTGGTCTTATATCTTAGAACGTAATGGATATTTTTATTGCTTTTATACATATTTATAAAACCAACAACCATGTATGCATTTTTGTTTCTCTCTTTATCAACCATCTTAGACATCTCTAAACAGGCTGACTCAAAATCCTTTCTTATGGAATATAACAGTTAAATCATTTTTGATAAATATTTAAGATTTTCCATGTTACAGCACAGTTTAAGAGCTAAGAAGAATATATGTTGTTTTCAGTAAAACAAATATAGTCCAATATAATTATTAAAAATAACACATAAGAATATTAGGTTTCAGTTTTATCTCTCTATCTAAAAAAAAAGCTATCTCTTTTAGAGATAGCTTTTCCAATCATGTTCATTTATTTTAGTTTTTCAATTTAACAGCACCGGTCCTATGTGCATGGTAATATTTGAAGCTCTCTGAGCTCTGCACTTGTCTTTCTTGACATTTAATTTGAATTCAAGAATTTATTCAGTGTACCACATAAAGTTAAAATCACAGCTGATTCATAATTGTCAGAGGTTTACTTTTGTTTCATCTTTAAACCAATAGATATATCTAGCATGAAGATAATCTTGCTCTGTGTGAGAGAAAATTTGAATTCTGGTTCTAAAACTATTTTACCTACTGAATTGCTTCAAAAAAATATGTAGTTTGAATGCACTGCCATCCCACACATGTGTCTCTAGTGTTTTCAGCCAATTGCCTCTGAAACCTGTGCAAACTGTTCCCTTCGCTTGAGTTTATCTGGAAAATGTACCTTCTTTTACTTTGGATTTTCATTTTTATAAATCTCCCTGCCAAACATTTACAAAGCTAATCTGCGAGAGCAGACCCACTGTAGATACATAAATGTTTCACTGAATGGTTGTTTAGGTATACACATGTTTAGAAGATCTGTGAGGTGTGCAAATGCAAGAGAATTTTAAGCTTACATGTTGTGCTCTTGGGTATTTTTTCCACCAATTACTTGAAGCTTTTGAAGTGGAAA
Organism: Brachyrhaphis roseni; assembly: GCA_903066815.1. NCBI lineage: Eukaryota > Metazoa > Chordata > Actinopteri > Cyprinodontiformes > Poeciliidae > Brachyrhaphis > Brachyrhaphis roseni. Next base: position 20,737 of record CAEFZY010048522.1, read on the forward strand.
AAAAGTCCCTATCATAGATCTTTCCTCTTTCTCTTCAGGGGTGTATGAAAGTTTTCACTCCTCTCGGACTGGCCAAAAGAGAGAGGCCTGGTAAAGACTGAAATATATCCTGAATGCACTGAAATTTGTGGTCATGAATATGTTTACAGTTAAAACAAAACAATCCTCGTTTTCTTTTGCCTCTAAATTTTTGTTCAACATATACCGTGAAAGTGGGGGTGAAGGCAGCACGTCTAAATTAACTAAAAACAATTTTGCACTATTGGCAAAATAGAGAAGAAAAAACTGCAAACTCATACCATCTTGCTTTTATCTTTAATGAGAAAGGCATTCATGCACTCCTCAAATGATTCTACAGTAGTCATGGGTGTTTTGCAGCTTCAGCTTTGATCATCAGTGATGGTTGCTTGGTGCTACAATCAAACATATCCGTCATGGAGGCAATGAAGCCTAACCATCTCATCAGTAACTTCTGCAGCTCTGGCACAAACAGCAACAAATCTGATCTGACAAATCTGATCTTCTTTGTGATCTTGATAATATCTCTATGCAAATAATTTCGCAAAAATCAAAAGTGTGGATGGACACCTCATCAAATGACTGTGCATTCCATTTAGAATATAACAAGACTGTGTTTAAAATAATTTCCAGAGAGGATGGGCATAAAACCAAATCTCTACATCTGCAAAGAATAAAGGACACTCACTCCAAAGGGCAATTTACAAAGGTTTAAAGGTCATCTATAGCCTGAAGAACTTTCTTAAACAATACAAATACCGTATTTTCCGGACTATAGAGTGCACCTGATTATAAGCCGCACCTAGCGCATTCTTGAAGGAAAAGCCATTTTGTACATACATAGGCTGCACCCGTCTATAAGCCGCATGTGCCTACATACAGACGGTACACAGAAAGAGTTTTCAAAGTATTAGTAATATACCTTAGCTTTTTTCCCAAACAGTGCCTGTGACACTGCATAAAAAATATATGCATAAATAAGCCGCATCATTGTATAAGCCGCAGGGCTGAAAGCGTGAGACAAAAGTCGCGGCTTATAGTCCAGAAATTACGGTACATTGTTTAAATTTGCTGTACATTTACGGGTTCCTTGTTTCCAAGAAAGTAATTGTTTGCAGAATAGCATCTATGGACACACCAACAACACTTTCAGAGAAAAATGTTCCTGACCTGCATGGAGCTTGTAAAATAAAGAGATCATATTGATCTTGCTGCTGCTTGGGTGAACAACTTGCTGTCAGAGCCTTTACAATAACCCCATAGGACTTGAAATGCTCAGCAGAGGTTAGCCGGGGCTTTTGTTAGCAGACAGCCCCCTACCCGCCCGGCTGCTCTGGGTAGCAGCATCGCCGACTGAAATAATTGTCAGATGTAGGAGGAGGAGGAGGAACATGGCACTGAGGCATATGATAGTTCTATAAAAATAAAGCTAAATCAAGCTTCTTTCTTGATTTTGTCAAAATAGCCATCATGTTAAAGCATCAGTTCCAAATCTTGTATGTCCCTTAAGTTAAAGCATATTTGAAAGTATCACAAGCATCTACTGTAAAAGTGGATGACTAATTTTGGCAGCTGAAATATGCCAGCAACATTCCTGCACAACCCTGTCTGCCTATGTGTGGATGACACAGAAAAGGATGTGTCTTTCTTTAGAGCTGCTCCTTCCCTGGGGCTGTGCTCTTTATAGAAGCAATGAGTGTGCATTGATTTCACAGAGGAGTCTGATTACAGAACATCTTATTCGGTTTGGTAAATATCCGTTTGATTTTCACACTTATAAACCTTAAAAAAATGCCAGAGATAAAACGAAAAACTATTTTCCAAATGCAATTTAAGGGAAGATGCATCATTACACCTAAAATTATGGGTTACAAGTTATTTTTTTTTCTATTTTTTTACAGAGACTTGGGTGACAATGATATTGTAAGAGGTTTTACGAAAGGTTAATGCATTAGAAACTGTAAAAAAAACCCCAAAAAACTCATGATTAGAACAGCAAGGAAGCTTGCTATTCAATGATATTAAATAATTATTTTTGCGTAAGTAATAATCTACAGAAACATAGCTTTCAATACAATCTTGAAATGTTTAATTTCTTGTATGTGATCTAGTCAACATCTGTGTTGATAATATCAAAGAGTCAAAGATCATTCCATCTGACACAGGGTCTTGTACAGCAAAGTGAATGTGACAAGGACGAGGTTGCATTTTCTTTTTTTGTTAAGTTGTGTTGCTGCCAAGTTTTATCTGATCAAACTTGGGTTACTTGAGGACTTTAAAGGAGTTTTATGTCACATTGGAGTCATGTTGACGTGTTCAGGTTATTTTATTAAAGATGAATATGTGAAAAAAACAAAACTTAATTTAAACAAAATGTAATCTTTTTTTTATTAGGCAGCTTGATGGAAATTGTTCTTTAGCATGAAAGTGTTGTTTGGCCTTTGTTAAAAGCAAAGGAAATCACATAAACCTTAAAGGAACAGACAAGATGTGCTGGTCCAAAAATGGAACCATCATGACAGTGTGAAGGCAACTTAACACAATAACATGGTATCATTAAACAGCTGCATGCTGCTGTATAACCTATGAGGGAAAAAAATTACTTGGATTTGTTCATCTACAGCCTTAAACATAACTTTTTGTTACATTTCCAACACCCAAAGTCACACCTGAAGTAACTATATGTTTAACAAATACCTAATTTATTATGCTAGGGTATAATTTTCCATTAAAGTGTTTCTTTAATTGGATTTAAATGTACTTATATGTATTTATATATAAGCTTTATTTAGGTTGTTCTTTCAAAGATAAACACACTTTATTTATCATTGATAGTTATAGAGAAAAGCAACCCTGCTTTATAATAAAATCAAAAGTTTGCATGTTCTTTCTGTGCATTTGTGGATTCTCTCTGGGTCTCCAACAACTCAAAAATATGACTGTCAGGTTAGTTGGCCTCTCTGAATTCTCCTTAGGTGGGAGTGTGTGCTTGCATGGTTGTTTGTCCTGTGTCTCTGTGTTGCCCTGCGATGGACTGGTGACCTGTCCAGGGTCTACCCCATCTCTTGCCCAATTTCTGTCGGAGATCCACACCAGCAGCCCAAAGACAAGTGGGTAAAGACAATGGTTGGATGATTTAAGTGTAAGTGTCAAGAGGCTTTTTGGTCCCTGAGCAATTTCAGGGAAGTGGTTAGCTGACTAATTTGACTTTAATCTGAGGATGAAAATAAAAGAGAGGATAAATTCAAAGTCAATGGATAGGTATCACACTTAATTGCAATCAATTGGTCCAGGAACATTCTGGGAACCAGCTTGCATTCCCAATATGGAGGCTCTTACACCTCCATCTCTGTCTTGTTTTCATGTCATGTCCCACTCTAAAGCTGTATGTTCTGGTGCAGGTTATTGGTTGGTCATTCTGCATTTACAGAGCTTTACTCGGCACAGACAAATGTAACACAGCCTAAATGAAAGCAATATTTATCTCAAATATGATGAGAGTGATTAGTGCAGGCTTTGATTCAACCAGGTAAGGCTTCTTTATGGCTTTTAACCTCTGGTTCTGTCTTGTTTTGCTTTCTATGGTATTAGGTGATAACATTCTTCTTGTAGCTTTGTGCTGCTTTAGGTACATTTTACACCCTGAGTCTGTTCTTTTATGTCTTTCATGTCAAGATTTTTACGCGTTTCCTTCCTTTTCTGGACATTTTGTTTGTGACTTCTTGCCTAGCAGCGGTTTTTGTTTTGTTTAAGTTAATACATTTATTTCTCTCTCTGTCAGCCTACATTCATGTCCTCCTCTACCACACCTCATGACACTGTTCCGATTCATCCCAACATCCCTTCAGTTTAACAATATTGGTCATATGAAAAGCAGTTTAAAAAAACCCCATTGAATTCATGCACAGCCATCTTTTCTATGAACTCTTCACCATTTTCAAACAAAGCACAAAAGATGACTTCTCATTTTGTGATATTTTTAAAAATAGAGACGAGGAGACATTTATACCAACCTTTTTCTTTGCAGCATGACTCACTAGATGTCTTCTACTGTTTTAATAGCAATAGGTCAGTTTTTTTCTTCTTTCTTTACAATATGCTTTGTTGCCATTTAAAAGCCTCCAAAAGGAATAAACAATTTTTAATAGCAACCTGCTAATTTAAAATTATCTTTGTTAGTGATTTGAAGAATATTCAAAATATAATTGCAGCATTTGCATTTATATAATGTGTGAAAATCTTTTAACATTTTGCTCAAGCCATTGCTTGTAAACATCTGCCTGAGCCAGAGTTGTTTTTATTTATTTTTTTTTATCTCACATACTTGAAGTGATGACACTGGCAGTCAGATTATTCTGATACTAGTACTGGCAAAGCAATGTGGAATTTAGGCTTAAAATTTCAGATTGACTTTTTCAAACTCCCAATGCACATTTAGTTTTACTTAGTCAGTTTTTCACTTTATAACAAAGGCTGAAATGATCACAACTGCTTTACACCACAATAAATTGCAAGAGTAAATCAAGCTTTTAACATTGACAATGATCATTACCAATATATCTGTGAATAAAAACAAAACTGTTCAAGTACAGCACTGCATAAAACTAAGGACCATAGGCTACCTAAAGGCTGCCAAACTTCATATTAATGAAAATCTGGGGCATCTGTGTAAAATATTTCACAGCAAATTTGGCAGTGTGTTTAGGGTCAAACATGAATTAGTTCATGTTTAACTAAGTCTCTGAGAGTGAATGCTAACCTATATAAGTTGAAATAAATGGCATTGGCAAGACGTTTCTGTTTTTACAAGATGAAGTTAGCATATGATTTGTAGCTTCTGATCAATATGTTTCACTGTTTTCCTGTTTATTCTTTTCCAATTTTTCATTTATCCTTTTTCAATTTTCCATTTTCATTTATTCCTTTTCATTTATCCTTTTATTTATTTATTTATTTAATTTTGGCTAAAATGGCTTTCCATACTTTTATATATGTCTGCCCCTTAAAAATGGAAACATAAATTACCAGAAAGGATTATGCATTCAAAATTAATCTTTCCATGTTCTCTCATATCTGTAGTTAGTTTAAATGTATTTTACAAAATAATTTGAGTGATTAATACATTCTTAGTGTAACAAACATTTTTGCCACCAGTCTCTCTGTTCAGAAAGTGGTTAAACATTAAATTACTGGAACAAACATATTTTTATTACTGGTGAAAAACAAAACTGCTATAAATGTTATTTGGAACATCTCTGCTGTACATGGTGCAGCTCAGCTTTTGTTTCATGATCAGGATTTTCACAAGGTGCCTTGATTTTTTTTTTTTTTTTATCTTTTATTTTTTGAAGTTTTGTATCCAAACATACTAATCTCTGGGAAACCGAACCTGTCTCCTTGCTGAACAGTATCATGGTTAGTCATTACTATGGCATTTATACTTGCATATAATTTTTTTGACAGTTGAATGGAGCTCCTTGAGGCATCTAAAAATTGTATCCAAGGATAAATCAGACTTGTGAAGGTTCACAATTCTATTCCTGTTATCTTCCCTGGCATGTATTAATTTTCAGTTTCACTGTACAGAAGCAGCTTCAAACTGCTTCTGTACTGGCTGACTTTTCTTTGCCAATGGGTTCAGAAACCTATGATCTCTGCCTTAAACAAATCTCTGCTTTAAAAATCTAAATCAAGTCAGTGATTTGACTGACTAGGCAAAAGGGGAATGTAGGAAAACTATGTAGGTTACTATTGTTAACCTTCAAACCCACCTTGTTGGCGTTGATGCTGATATGCAATAGGCATCAGTAGCAAAAGGTCAATGAACAGTATTGTTCTGCAATTTGCAGGCCTTTATAGATTCTTACGAAAGATAAGTTTCAAGAAATAAAACCTGTGCACCCACTTCGAGATGTGAATGGGAATTAATTATTCTTATAACTAAATGAACTGGACTGAGATTTCTGCCCCATGGCAGTTCAGTGGAAATAGTACAGGAGACAGAGTTTAATAAATTGGGTGAATGTTTGTTAATATCATCTCTATTAATATTTTAGTTTCTTGATATAATCTTTTTTTTCCTGTCTCTGTGTAGCCTGTGACATAGGTGTGTATCATACAGCAGATTTGCTCCAGTTCCTGCTGTCTTAATAAAATGTCAAGCTGCAGTGAGCTGTGTGATTCCGATGCTTTTGCTATTCCCCAGTTTATTCAGTACCCAGCCTATGAAATTCAATTTCATTTGGCTTGAGAATATCACTGCAGAAACTGGCTCAGGTGTGGGCCAGTTACTGGGACTTTTAGTGCTCAGCTTTGAGATGATAATCTGTACTGCCACTTTAACCTCATCCAGTTTCAAGCTCCAATTTTACAGACTGTTCAGCAAAATCCAGAGAAGTGTGTAATTTGTTGTGAGACAAGAGTGGTAGTTTGTCTTTTGAGGAAAAATGTCACTATTTCTTTCTTTTTTTTAATTATTATTATTTTACTGTCTTAACATGAATAAACTTACAATAATAATAAGCAGTGATGAAAATGAAGAATAAAAACTGGGCAGACAAATTCAATACATTAAAATAGCCCAGCTCTGCTCTACTTAATTGGATAAGTAAAATCTATGGTAAACATTGGACTGTTCCTCATTTCTGCAGCAGTTTGTAAATTCACTTCACATTATGTAAATTATTCTGTAAGGTTTCAGATTCTCTAATTATTGCTCACATTTTACTCATGAGCAAACAATCAACCCCAAATCCACTTAGCTGAAAATTCCTTTTGCTTCTGTTTGAACACCCTTATGGTGCTTGTTAGTGACATCATATTTGTTCACTATAAAAAGTGAGGCAGCTTGGCTTTCTTGGCAGATTCTGCATCAGTTGATGCATCAGTCACAAAGCTCTTCCTGCTATGCACTTTTGCATAATTAACACGTTGTTCTTTCTGGATTCTTAACAGCACAGTTAATAAGAAAAAAAAACAGCCTCATCAGCCATCTAGATTTAAACAAGACTGAGTCGTTAGATTATTTATGTTAACTGTGTAGATTTAACATTAACACAATAATAATGTAGATTTAACATTAACACAATAATAATGTAGATTTAACATTAACACAATAATAATGTGAGGCCTGTCTTAACCCTTCTGTTATGTTGCGAGTCAAATTTGCCTGTTTTGAAGTTTAAAACATTTTTTTAAAACAGTTGAAAGTATTTTTTCTGCATGAAACTTTTTTTATTTGTCTTAATAGATACACTCTACATATAAATTGAAAATGGTTCATTTTACACATTTGCATACCCCTCCCCCATCTACTTTTTACATAGATACTGTTCGCGTCAATTTGACCCAGCAGTCAAGTTGAAGGACAAAAAGGGTCAAAAAATATCCAACTCTATATGTTTCCTTGCAACTATGAGACATATTTCACCACACCCACACACCCACACGCATACATGTATACGTGCATGCACACAAGCCCACTTTCTCACTATTCTCTTTACTTCAATAGGAAACTGCGAGAAAACAAGTGTTCATACAACTTTTGACGGGAACCTTTTCTGTTCCCGTGGACAAACTCCACCCTCACTGACTCAGCATAAGTGGAGGGAAACAAAAATACTCTCTGCATGACTCATTTGTCTCGATTTTAATCAGTGGGTCAATTTGACCCAGAACAGTAAACGTGTCTCAAATTCAATTATAAAGATTACCCCTTGAAAAAACAATTCAAAATGTTATATAACAATTTTTACAAAAAATCAATTTCAAGGATAAGTATTGTGTTTTTTGTGTGTAGGTTTTTTTCAGTGGTTTAGGGTATTTTTTCTACAAGTAAGCATGGTAATGAGTCACTTTTGACCCGCAAGACAAAACAAGGGTTAAACACTCCACAGGTCAAATTGACCCAGGAACATTATTGGTGTACGTCAGAAACGAGCATAACAGGAGGGTTAATGCACAATGCACAGATGGTTTGTCAGAAGTGCATTGTTCCTGCACTCATGCTTTGAATTAGTCTTGCCTCAGTGGAATACACACAGACACGAACACCCCAACCTGCTTCTTAAACCCGGTGTGTGCACCATCACTGCTTTTTTCACAAGAACAGCGTGATATTTGCTTTAAGTGCCAGAGAACTTATAGCTCAGATGACATGGAGGTGCAAATCCCTTTTAACTCTGTTTGCAGATATCTACAAGCTACAAAATATGAGAGTTTGGAAAGGATGTTTCGATAAGTAAAAGGAGATTAAATCCTAGCATTGGCAGAAAACACCTGCTGTGTGACTTGCTGGGTTTTACCTTCGATGTTGCAGATGTTGATTATTTTAAGCCACACAGGAATTAGGCCGTTTCTTACGTTTACTTCCCTAAACGGCTGCAATGTTCTTTTTCATGACTGTGAAAAAACACAGGAGGATAGCTGATTGGATTATACTAATGTGATACTAACAGTGGAACATAAAAATGGAAAATTTGAGTACAACTCTTTTCAAGATGGATTATTTCAGTCACACTGAAATGGAACATTAAATAAAACTGTGGTCCATGTCCCATCTTAAGAAAATAGTAATTTAAGCACTGACTTATGTTGTCTTTTTTGAGGAACTGGTTACTTACACCACTTAATATTATTCACAAACATTTGAAATTTCAAAATTAATTGAGCAGTTGTTATAAAACTGGAGATCTAAAGCACATTTAAATTCTGATGCCATCTCTTTAGAAGCATTTTTTGACTAATCATCAGGAACCAATTAAAATGGGATTGTTAGGGCTTTAAGAATTAAATTTTTTAAACAAAACGTATCAAGGGTGGCATAATCAATTTCTTCTAGTGCAAACTAAATATGGCATCATCATTCACTTCCAGAAGACTGCTCTGTATATTGTTTATATTCTAAGACTATCTCTTGGTGATCCATTCAATATTGCGATATAAAGTCCCAGTACTGAAAAGACTACAGCTTAAAATCTTACCTCACTGTTTAGCTAACACATTTCTGGCTGCTGTATTCACACTGTGCAAGAGCAGTTGTGTTAGTAGTGTGTTTGTTTAGTGCAAATATAACAGGATTTAGATGCACATATTCAGGTTCTTGCAGAAATGTAACCTTTCTAAACATCTGCTTGTCCTATTTGACACGTGGATTGAAAACCACTTTCCTCTCTGAATTATCACCAGGGAGAACCAGGAGAGGCATGTGTGGGCGTGCTATTAGTGCTTCTGGCTGGAAACAGGAGCTCTGTATGTATTGTGAACATAGACATTTGACATGCCAGTTCAAGGCCCGTCTATTGAATTAGTGTGTGGCTGAAAAGAGACTAAAATTTGGGCACAAATGATTGAAGGATACATGGCACAAATTTATCTATTAAAATGTTTTGGGGAAAAAAATCCAAATTGTTATTTAGATGAGTAGAATCAAAAAGTTGCATGACAGTCAGTTTCACGTCAGCTTCAGATAACGACAATTTGTTGCGGGAAAAGAGTGCAGAGAAAAAAAAAAAGTCACCCTCCTCTTAAAAGTGTTGATGTACTAAATTTGAAAAATAAAGTTGTTGACTTTATCTGAGAGACTGATTGAAACATTATTTGTCTAGACTACAAATTGATTCCACCTCATGTTGCACCTCATCAGAAACATGTTTTCATACTTATTGTGTATTTAATCTGGCTCTTGGATTGTATCATTCCTTCAAGTTCCCTTGCTTGTCTCCTGTTTTTGACTTACCTTCATAACAGAGACACAAAACAGTGTGATCAAGATAATATAGTTTTAAAATAATTTATTTTTCTTTTAGGCTTCAAGTAGCCATCTTACCGCTCTCTAGTGACAAAATGTCACATAATGTAACACTAATTTCAATGCAAAGGGTAATCCTCTGCTGCTGTCATTGCTTCTAAAGGTCTTAAAGGCATTTTTGAGGAGCTTCTTCCTGTTCCAGTATATTGCTTTGGTATTAACAAGTCTCTGTAATTCAGGATAAAACTGTCTACACCTGGGTCAGATTTGTCTAAACTGAACTCATCCCACGGGGGGAAACGCATGTAGAAAAGAGATAAAATTATTTATTCATCCCTTTATGTATTTTGGAGCAGTAATTCAGGAATTAATTTGCTCAAAGACATCATAAATTTGTGATTTGCTTATACAAAAGTATGATTCCTTTTTAGTACTTGACAGCATTAATCTTAAAAATCACATCTCAAAAGAACTTCAGTGGGAAAGTAGACCATGTATCTTCAGTGGAAAGATTAAAATACCCCCTTGAATTATCTAATGAGAATAAAAAGGGAGAAAATCACCTTTACATGCATATTGCTGCTGTGTTTCAGAGCAACTCTGTTATTTAGTGTAAAGCAGATAAGGGGCTCACTGAATGTGCTCTGAGGAATTTCAAAATGAAATATTCAGTTCAAAGTTGATTACGAATAGCAGGTTTTAAAAGATATGCAAGCAACTGACGGTAAGAAGCTTTGCATATCCTTGTCATGAATAAAAATTGTGCTGCTCAATTGGCATTCAGTGCCAGCATCACATAGATAGTATAACTCAACTTTGAACTGAGCTTTGAAGAAATTACTAAGATGTTTGGTATACCTGTGAAGCACTTTATCAACACTCCACATGGAATAAGTATTTCATACCAGTTTGGCTCACTGTAGTGTAAAATTACATGTTTACTGATGATTATCTGTTATATTTACATACAAATGTAATGTACTGTGATGTTTTTTTTAAGGTAATCTAAACTGAATGAGTAATTTTGAATTGTTTTCCAAATTGTAAATATTACCATTAATGCCATGCATCTGCGGTCAAAAATAAAGGTTTTGTTAGTATTACATGTTCTACATTGTACAGCTTTTTTTGAATGAAAGGGAGCTGCATTGGTTGTGTGTTACAAAATCTAAAAAAAAAAATGTCCAGCTCAACACTTGCAAACCTACTTTAATGCTCTTTAGATATGCACATCTGCATTCATATCAACATTTCAAAGTAATACAGACACACATGCACACAGCAGGATTAGGGGAGATGGGGAGTTTGTTCCTGGAATGCATTATAGTCCTCTTTAGGACTTAACCCTGTAATCAAATTGGTTCATTGGGGGGAAAAAGGCAGAGTTTTACCTATAGACTGTGATGTGGAACCATGCATGTCATTTGCAGTGCTCATAGATTGTGTTATATCATCATAATGTTCTGTTGTCCTGCTTCATAAACTTAATACATTGCTTTGACTGTTGTCAATTTTAAAGACTATTGACACAGCTGCTCTTTTTGCAGCTCTACTGGGAGAGCTTAGGATATGTGTGTAAATCACACACCAGGAGGTCACATGATACAGACAAATAGGAGACTTAAAACAGTCTGACTTGCTCTGTTGTCCTATCAAGTGTCTAGTGTTTTGAAAAACATATATGGATCTGTTAGTAAGAAAATTAAGGAAATTTTGTGGAACTCCCCGTCTCTCTAGAAGTCCTCCTGTTGATATTGAGATCATTGGGCTAGAGGTTTTGCTTCATTTCCACTGAGTGGAAATTAAACTATTTTGCCTGTTTCCCTTGTGAAAGAAGCCCAAATGTCTTATACCGCACTGTCCCTGAACCTCTTTAGGTCATAGGACAATAGTAAGCTGATAGGGTGGAGTGATACAACACAATCCATTGATTGGGGGACATAAAAATGTTATAGCTTGTGATAAGCACAAGTCATATGTGTGTGTCATGTTTTTTTGTCACATTAGGCATTCTAAATAATAAAAAAAGTGCCATACAGAAAAAAAAAAACTGAACGAAACACATTTTCTCTGAAAGGGATTTTGTAGAATTTTTCAAATGAACACTTTGCAGATTTACATTTTACTCTTGATCATAGTACTGAAGAAATGAACTTTCTTGACATTGAAGGAAACAAAAGACAGATATATGTCCCCATCTCTTCACTCTAGACTGCAAATATATACATAATATGTTTACATAAAATCCAATTTTCTAGAGACATTATAAATTCTAGATACATTTGTGAAATTCCAGAACAATACAATAAGAACAAAAAGAATAGATGTTAAAAAAGTTCAAAACCAAGAAAATAATTTTTAAAAATCTAATAAGTTTTTACCCTACCTTTACAACAAAGAGCAGGAATATTACAGAAATAATTTGGCACATTCTTCAAAGGGACCTCAATGATAACCCATAGAGAGGCAAACACATTATGGAAAATGTAAACCAAAGATAGGAGTAATTGTTAGGATTGTTAAAGCTTTTCAGGATGACATTACCCCAGCAACAATCCTGATAACCCGCAACCTACATTGCAATTTTAAATGTCAACCCAGTTCCACTTCAGCTAACTGAGCTCACACACTACTATGCTGTAACAGAATTCCAAAACAACAATTTTATTCTAAAATACTTGCCTTTCCCTTGTTTAAAGCCCAGATGTGACAGGCTGGTCTTACTGGAAGTCATCTGTTTAACTTGCTCAGGTCTGGAAAATGTAAACAAAAGATAGGACTAATTGCTAGCCAGCAAGACAAGGATCAGTTGAAATCCTACCATAGGTCATTTTTTAAATGGACTGATTAAACATCTACTACTACTGTTTCATCTTGTTTAAATTAGCATCTTATTAGGTTTTTCAGCAGCAAATAAAAGTTGCTGATTCAATTTTTAGGATTTAAGCAATATTCTCAAGTTTCTATTTTTTCAATAAAATAAAATAATAAATAAATATTATTAAAAAATAAAAAATTCAATATCAGCTGGGGATTTCTGATTGAATGAATATTAGATAAAGCCAAAATAAGGCTTATTATAAGTAAGATTTTCTTTCTTCAAAAAATAAAAATGCACTGCAAAGAGAGCAAATTTCAAAGAGTTTCAGCTTTTTCCTTCCAAGATAAAGTAAATGAAGCATAAAGTGGGACTTGGGTGATGTATGATAAAGCAGACATGCGGGCGGAGATAGGAATGGTCCAACCTTATATCAGCAGCATTTTCTTGGCAGTGATGGTAGTTGTGCTTTCAAGCACAGAAAAGGTTCTTGTGAAGGAATGTCATTTTTTTGTTTTTAAATTTCCTTCCCTCCAGGTCATTTCCATTCTACATTTAATGTCTCTTTAGATTTAAGCCACCTTTTTTAAAAAAATCACAAATTGTTCTTGTATGTAATGCATTTTTATTGACTCCCATTACTCTTGTTTTGCAGGAAGTGCTTACAGAGAATGCCTGGATAATGGTACATGGGCATTGAAGATCAATTATTCCAACTGTGAGCCCATTTTGGAGGAGAAGGTTAGTGTGGTCACATGAAAACAATTTCTCATTTTCTTATAAAAACACAGATTGCTATTACAGATGAATACTCAAAAATATTGTTGCCACTTATTAATGCTCATTGAAATGTGTTATTTTAATGATGCAGATACCCCCATCAGCTCTCAAAAAGCAAAGAAAAATGCTGTCTGCCTGTTTAAAAGCTTGAGGATAAAGAGTGCTGTTCATATGTGTTGTTGCTTGACCTGGTTACCTCTAATTTTCTCTCCAGACTCAGTATTTCTGGGTCTTGCTCTATTTCCTTTAATAATTTTAAGCCAAGACATCTGAAGTGTGTCAATGACATTTGCTTTTCAGTCCATGTTATCTAGACCTAAGTATATTATGGATTTCTTGCTGCTTGCTATTATTCATACGGCAAAGAAACAATGTGCAGTTGTACTCCTTAGTATTTGTAAAGTGATTTAACAAAGTCTGCATTTGTAAAACTTGTTCTTTACGTCTAGCTATATAATAACTAGTGTGTGTGTTTCCTTTTTCAGAGAAAATATCCCATGCATTACAAGATAGCTCTGATCATCAACTACCTAGGCCACTGTATTTCTGTTGGAGCCCTAATCGTCGCCTTTATTCTCTTCTTATGCTTAAGGCAAGTATAGAAATAATCTGAAATGGGGCTCCTGTGTGCAACAGTCTAGATAGAAGATAATCAGTAAAACTGATGTTGCATCCTAATGCTGCTTGTCATTAGCTTGCTCATGTCAGACGAACAAATCTCTGCGGCTCGACTCGGTAGCTGACTCTAGACCCAGACCTGATGCATATTTTCTAACACATCTGTCCTGAAGGCAGCTGTGAGTGCTAGCTTCAATACAAGAAGCCTCAGAAGCCTTTTCTGTTTAATTATTATGTAACTGAAGGAAAATTCTTATCTCTTACTGAGCCAGTCTACTGCAACTAATTAATATTGATTATATCATTCTATATGGGTTGTACTGCACTTTGACCTTCTTCTTGAACACTGTGCTATATATAGCATGAACAGGTTATGTGTTAAATCTTAAGCAGCTTTCAAGATAGAGTGACCCATATTTTAAGACCTATAATCTCAGTTTGAAGGGCTATGACTACATTTTAACAATAGATTGTATGTCAACACTTTGGGATGTCAAGTTTTAAAGTATAATTGCATGATGATGGTGTAGTAAAAAAAATAAACCTACTATGCTCCCTGCTGCCTGCCAAAAATCCTGATTCATTTCTCTAACATGCATTCATTAAGTTCAGCAAGACTACAGCCCTCAGGCCCTCATGTTTTATTTCTCTTCAACTGTTTTAGCAACTGATTTGAGGGGCATAGAAAGACAATGGACTTTCACAGGGTACTTTGCACAGATTTATAGTATAGAAGGAACAGAGTATCTCAACTTTAGTGTATATCCAAACTCAAAATCAATTCAGCCCATACAGCCAAGTGCTAGCTGTGACTAGCACTTGGCAGACTATAAACCCTTCTTAGATACATGCACTTATTTAATTCCCTTGAGCCACAGATAGTCTGTAAAAACCTCTGTTAGAGAACTACAGCGTAAACTCTTGGTAATGCGACTGCAAGCCAAGCATCTGTTACACTAGTCCCACTCACACCGTAATCCTTTCATCACATATCAGCTCCAGGCATGCCAGGCGTCATGTTGGTACTTTATGCTAAAGCAGGGGGTGGGCAATTCTTTCTTCCAAAAAAACACACAAGCAGCTATGATTGTGGTAGAGTACCTGATTATTGGCTAAATCAATTATTCCATATATAAATGTGATAATAACCCCTATGTATGACTTTTATTGGTTGCTGGTAACATTAATCATTGACACTGAGCAATAAAGTGCAACGCTTCGTAGAGACAGCTGGAGGTTTATGTTATATTAATATAAGCAATTACCCCGTTTAATCCCACCGGCAAAAATTGTTACCAGACATTTTTTCTAACTTCTGGAAGCTCTAAAATTTGTTTTGACTTTTGCCAGCTAATTTAAGTTTCAAAATAAAATAATAGGGTGTCTACTCTAGGCAGTATCAACTTCATGTATTTAGTGTGGCCACATGACCAGACTTCTTTACTTCCTGCCTGTAACGCTGGAGGTAAATGTCTGACACAACCTGTACAAGAGGAAGTCAGAAAAATATTTAAATAAACAAATATAAATAAAATATTTTGCACATATGTTCTTTCAAGTGTCTTAAATTATTGTCAGACTAAACAAAACAATGAAACAATTTCTCATGTTTCATTGTTTTGTTTAGTCTGACAATTATTTAAGAAGTAATCCCTGAGAGCATTATTCTCCACAAACAGATCTTTTGCTTTTTAAATAGCAACAACTTCATGTTACAGAAGATAAATCAATCTGCCTAGGCTCCTGGCTAATTGATATGAATGCTAAAAAAAACCCAATTAAGATCTTGAAAGGCTGAACTCTGATGAATTTACAAATTTCAAACCCATGCATGTTTTCGTAAGTTAGCTCTTGTGAGAAATAACAGTGAAAATCACCATGTTGCTTATGTTGTAGGAGCATACGGTGTCTTCGAAACATTATCCACTGGAATTTGATCACCACATTCATATTGAGGAACGTTATGTGGTTCTTGCTTCAGTTGATTGACCACAATATCCATGACAAAAATGAGGTATAAACATTTTTTTTTACTAATAGTAAATACAATAGCAGACAGAAATTACAAGTGTTTATTTATGGCAGTAGTCTGTACAAAATAAAAAAAGTTTCATAATTGTAATTTGATTTCTTTTGGATAACTCTGTCTCTTTTTCTTTTCAGCCTTGGTGTCGATTAAGTACAACAATATACAACTACTTTGTTGTGACCAACTTTTTCTGGATGTTTGTTGAAGGATGCTATCTTCACACTGCTATTGTTATGACCTATTCTACTGATAAACTGAGAAAGTGGGTTTTTCTTTTCATTGGTTGGTGTAAGTATGAGCCTGGATTTATGCCATATGTAAGGCAAAGCTGAGCAAGTTGGCTTTCAAATTATATTAGTGTACAATGTTCATCAAAAAAATACAGATTTAGAATGGAGACATGTCTGAGATGATTTCTTTAAAATTAATTCTGGTATCAACATTTCCTCCGTCCCACCAAACATCAAAAGGCATTTGTTCATAATACGGGGGACTTATTTTTACTTATGAATACAGAAAACATCCTGAAATATGCCTAATTTTTATACAGGAAATTATTTATTTTTTTCCTGAAATGTAAACTTTGTTTGTGAAATATTCTATTCTATTAAGGCGTGGAAAAGCCCTGGTAGGACTTTCCATAAGTTCTGCACTTAAAGTTCTTATGAAGTATTTTATCCTGGCTAGAAAAAAATCAACAAAAAATCCCCACTTTGTTTTCATTCTTCACCTCAAGTAAAAATAGATTTCTTTAATTGTAGAGCATGTACAGCCCTTACATAAGCAATAAGTTCAATCTTGTTCTTAAAAATCTGTTTAACAGTCACAAATATCACAATTATCACAGTTGCCAAAAATAATAACTACCCAACACAAAGAGCTACATACAGACAGTTGTGTCAGTCAGTCTGACCTTGGTTTTCATCATGTAGTAGACATGTCATCAGAGCTTATTTGCAACTACACAAAGTTAATGGATCTAACCATCCACAACCCAACAGAAATGCATAAATGAATGTAGTTTGAGTTAATGCAGCTGAAGCACACCTCCTGGTTTGACTGCTCAAGTGTAGGCAGCTGACTCTTATTTCTGCCTCAACACTCAAGCGAGTAGAGTTGTTCACACTTCAACTGCCTTAATTTGCTCATTCTACCCCACATCTTACATGTCAAATGGGAAATAAGGGAACCAAGATGGAAATACTCATCTAGCCGTACTTGGGGGGAGGGAGGATAGATCTTAAGTTTCCAGGTAATTTTTGATTTGATCTATTTCTACTTTTGGAGCAGTTAATGTTGCTCAACATGATTTCTTAGAGTGCCTTACTAAAGCACTTAAATTCCTGGAATTATTTCACAGTTTGTCACATGCAACTACATATCTTGACAAAATATATATTTTTTCCATGTCTCATCTATGTACTTAAAAATAATAAAATGTAAATAACTGCTCAAGTTTAAGCTCAGCTGAAGAAACTTTGATGTGCCTGGCATAGAATATTTAATGAACATTCAAAGTTCAACTCATGTGACACTTGACAGATTTGTTTAAATGTTTTATTTGTTTATCATTTCAAATAGATAGGAGTCAAACTTAATATTGCAAAGTTTAAAGCATATGACGGTTTTATAACAGAAATCTTTCTTAGATATTTACTATGTCAAAGCATCCTCAGTGTTTTCCTTGCACTTTGGATCCATCATCAGTTTGAGAAATTTAGTTTTGGCTCCCATGATGTGGTTTATGTCTGTCAAGTGTCTTTAGCTGTAAAGTGCAGTTTAGGTGAAACCCTTTCAGAGAAGGATAATGACTAGATGTTTTCGTCGTGTTGGCTTTTCTTTAATTTCACCATTAAGTGATTATTCTTACCTAGATTTTTCACTGCTGTTGTTTGAGATTAATGGAGATTATTACTTCAAAAATCAGAAGAGGACTTTTAAAATGAACAAGTGCAAACATATTGTTAAAACAAAATATGTAACTTAGATCACCTTTCCTGTCTGTATTCCAGGCATTCCATGTCCAATAATTGTGGCTTGGGCTATCGGAAAATTGTATTATGAAAATGAAAAGTAAGTATTTTTGTTTGCATCAACATGACAAAAGAAAGGAAAGATTGATGCATTTTTTCATCTAGACTTGTTTAAGATTGTTTAAATGTACATTTCTTCATTTTTTTTTTTTTTTTTTACTTTCAACAGATGCTGGTTTGGTAAAGAACCTGGGAAATATATGGACTACATTTATCAGGGACCAATTATTCTTGTGCTTCTGGTCAGTAGCTGCAAGAATCTTCAACAAGTTGAAGATTTACTCTTTGCACTAGAAAAAAATTCAATACCATCAGCACTTCTTTTTTTTTTACACCTTTTTATTGTGAGTTTTGTTTGGGATGGCTTACCGGAGTGTTACTTATTTTCACACTGAAAGTTGCAAATTATGTGGAGAAACAAACCCAAATCACTTGAGAACACAGCGGAAAATGTTGCAGTAGACTGATGACCTATGTTTGCAACATCAAACTCAGGCATCACTTCATATAACACAATGTCCACCAAAGAACATAGTAATGAAAGAAGCTCTAACCAGAGTTCAAGTAATGTTTTATTTGATGATATATCAAAATAGGGCAGCAAGTCTGAAAAAATGTGGATAATTATTATGGCATGTAGACCTAACAAACAGGTGATCATTAAAGTGCTCTTTGAAGAGCAATGTCAACCTATATTCACCAGAATGATGAATGATTATTTGCGACAAAATAATTATATGTGGTAAAACTAAAAGTCTGGAAATATTTATATAGATACGATTTATGCTACGGTTCTAAATAGCTCTGTTATTCTAACGTGCATAGACATTCATCTGTCATCCTACAAATGACTGACACAAGAATATTTTATACTGAGCAGCAATACTGTGATTTTTGTAAGTCTGCCTTTCTCCTCATATCAGTC
The DNA here is from genome assembly GCA_903066815.1 of Brachyrhaphis roseni. Classification (NCBI taxonomy): domain Eukaryota; kingdom Metazoa; phylum Chordata; class Actinopteri; order Cyprinodontiformes; family Poeciliidae; genus Brachyrhaphis; species Brachyrhaphis roseni. The sequence continues at coordinate 39,706 of CAEFZY010048522.1, forward strand.
AGCGTTTTACTCATGACAGTTTAATTGCACTAAGTAGTCGGTGACATGTTATTTTGAGGACACTGTCTCGCCACTTAAAATTTACAATTCGATCTGAAGTCAGGTTTCTCATATGATGTTGTTTGACCCTAAAAAGTCACATTGAGCCCACCCTACTCATGTAGGCGGGGAAGTTAAAGTCCTCAGACAGGATCTGTGCTCAGTCGTTTCCTTTCTTTACTTGGCTTATTTTCCTGCCACATGGAGAAAAACATATTGCCCTGAGCTAATTTATGTAAAATATTTAGGAGGAAAGTAGACAGAAGACGCATCAAAAGCATTAACATAACAAAATAAAGCACTTTGTTACCCAACAAACATTATACTCATGAACAATGGTCTGACTGTATACTCACTCCATTTCTATGTGTCGTGTTGTTGCATAAACTGTGTTGTAGTCTTCTCTCTCAGCTGCAGTTTGTTTAATGCTTGCATATACAGCAATTCTATACATTCCTGTTAGGAAATGAATTTTGGTCAGAAAACAAACTCTGTGCTTTCTGTAGTCATAGAAAGCACAGACATGGTTCAGGACCATCCTCTTCAAGACACTAAATCATCTTGTGTGTGGCAGAGGCTTTTTGTAGTAGAAGCCATGGCCCAAAAGATTTTTTCTTTTTTGTTTTTTCTTACCAGATAAGCACATCATAAAATGTCTGCATTGAAAAACACCATAACAGCTGACTGTGACTTCTGTTTTATGGCTTCATATTTTTTTTTGAACTATTTTAAATGCAATAGTGAGATGTTTCAAAAATAGACCTATGAATAAAATTGTGAAACAAAAGCTATTTCTGTATGGCAGCCAGATTTTGGATCTATAAAGTGAATCTTACTATTTCCAAAAAAAGAAAAAAAGACTTTTTGTGGGACAGTTTTATACCACCCCATACAATTATGTATTATTATTGTAACTACCTTGGATCCTCTGATACATTGTGGTCCTCCCTGCTTTGCTTTGAGTTGTTCTTTGACTTGAGCTGTTCTGTGCTCTCACAGCTTACAGACAGCACAATAAGCTTACCAACAGCTCACTGAGCTGTCTGTTCTCACCAGATAATTGTCCTCTGTGTTCTTCACACCAGTTCATTACCACAGAGCTCTACTATGTTTTGTTCTCCCTTTTTTCTAGATAAACTTTGTATTCCTCTTCAACATAGTACGGATTCTCATGACCAAACTGAGAGCTTCAACCACATCAGAAACAATTCAGTACAGGTAAGAAAGTTTTGTGTATGCTTGCGTCGATTGTCACGCTTTCTACTTCTTCGGCTTTATGTAAAAAACAAAACAAAAAAACTGCGAGTTATTTTGGGTTCTGAAATACACTTTGTGGTATGCATCATAAACATGGCTCTGCTCAGACTGTGCACTAGAACACATTATGGGTTATTTATTTATAAACTGCAAGTGTTAACATCTGGGACTAAAACTCCAAATCATTGGATCATAATTATCTTCTCTTCTTGCAAATTAATACATGAACACATCATACAGTGACAGCTACATGGCAAACTTGCCTTCAGGTTTGCTGATGTTTCTGAAAAAACTGATGCCCATTCACATTGATTAGTAAAACAAATACGCAAGAGAAACATCCTAAGAGTCAAACTGACTTGCCTTTTTATCCATTGTTAGATTTATGTTTCCTTTTGCCCCTAGCGAGTGTCACCCTGCCCATGTCAAAACACTTCACTGTGTCCGACAATCAAAGACCAAAGGATACAACCAAACATTTTCCTGATACACTTTCTTTGAAACTAAAAATATTGTCATCTTACCATTTAAAGATTGCTGCAAGAAATTCCGTCATTTTACAGCTAAGATCAAATTAATCTGCCATAATAATTGTTCCCACTTCATCTTCTTGGCTTCTGTGTTTGCAGCTGTGTTTTCATGGCTCAGTCACCTTACAAAGAACCAATGGCAGGCATCAGGTTTGGATTTAATGCTGTGAACACAGTAGAAAGGTTTTGGATTAGATGTGTCTGTCATGCTTAAGTCCCATATCAGAGTGAGGTTGGGGTAATTACAGTGCTTTTTGCAAACAGGCTCTTTTATTTAGTACCACCATTAACCACTAGAAAAAAAGTGGAAAACCTCTTATGTGCCTGATCGCTAAAACAGCAGAGCTTGTTCTCAACAGCTGCTATCAGTGTAATTTTTTTTTTGACATCCCATGGGAATATGTTGAAGAAAACAAAGTGTTTGTGGCGTCCCAGCTCAGACTATTTATATTCTAATTCAAGGTTTTGAGGCTGGCTGTGACATTAGCTTGTTTTTGTGAGCTTTGAAGAGATAAGCAGATGGCATAGCAATATGTAAAGCATAATCTGCATAACATGTTTTCTTTTAAATGTCATCTCCTAATTGTTTCCAATCTGAATTTACATTTGTTTCTAGTGTTTATCAGAAATAAACATTAGGATTGATATAAATGTCAATCATCTGTTATTGACATTCATATCACTACATTTTTATTTTGTTTTGTTTAAGAAGCTTACCTAAAACCTCCTACAGTGGAGCGTTGTTTGTTTACTGCTGAAAGAGAGTTATATAGTTGTAATAAACCGTAAATTAATTTACATTTTTGCTGACCTATTGATTTGTTTTCTACTATTAAGGAAAGAAATGCTGCACCACTTATTAATTTTTGGCTTGGTGCAATCACAACCTTCAATGTATTTTAAGTGGATTTCATGTAACAGGTCAACACCAAGTAGGTCATAATTGTGAAGCATAAGTGGTTTTCAGAATTTAAAAATAAAACAAAATATAACTAAGTTAGGACACAGATAAACAATTCAAATACCAAAAACAACCCAGGAGAGATAAGCAGATGGTACAGCAATAAGAAGAGACAGAGTCAGAAGAGCTAACTCAAGTGAAAACTGACTCCCCTCTTTTTTGCCTTTCTCTGCTCAGCTCTCACTCTCAGTGGTTCTGCTCTGCTTATAGCAGAACTCTTTTTTTTAATTGGTAACATGGTGGCCTTGTGGCCAATCATATGTGAGGATATAGGACCATACCACTATGTGAAAACAGAAAGGTGGACAGACGTGACAGTCAGGTTGAGAATCTTTCTGTCGCCTCAGTCAGGGGTGAGGAGGAAAGTGTATCGAAAAAACTCATAAATACAAATGACACCTATAAACAAAGCAACATCTGGCTTCAGTTTAATATAAATAAAATAAAAATTTATGATTATTAAGGTTCTGTTTGTTAGATTTGTCTGCAAAGCAAATAATACAGGTTTGTTTATTTTTGTGTTTAATGACAATTAAAAGTTTGATTAAAATATTGCACAAAAGTAATTTCAACAGAATAAATACATAAAATTAGGCAAGTATGAGGCATCTCATGAAAACACTGAATGCAAAAAGAATTATTCAATTAAAAGAGCAGAACTTCCCATCACTGCATCCAATCTGTCTGAGCCTGAGCTATTATGATTAAAGATACTTGGGTACAAGTTTCAGTTTCCAGATTTGCAAAGCTGGTGGAGATGTACCACAGAAACATTCTGGTGTAATACTAGTAAAAGGTGATTGCACTAAGTATGAACTCATGGGCAATGAATACAAATGGACAGCATACCTTTCAAATTTGTATTAAAAAATAAAACATTGTTCTCCTTTAACTTTATTTTGCATTTGTATCTCACCAAATACTGATAAAATGCAATAAAGTTTGCCCTCCTCACAAAATAAGGAATATTCAAAGAATCATGTAGGTAGTTTTGGAAGGAGCTGTTTAAAAGTCACTTATTGAAAAGGAGTCATTGGCTTTCAAAGAAAACACAATCTCTGACTATCTTGTGAGTTGATACTGTGATGGGGAAGTGTTATTTTCTTTTCTGCACAATGTCATATGATTCCCAGAGTAAGATATTTCTGTAAGTAAAAAAAAAAGAAGAAAAAAAAGCTGCTGCTCATGTTAATTCCTTGTCTTTGCAGAAAAGCTGTGAAAGCTACACTCGTCTTGTTACCTCTGCTGGGGATCACATACATGCTGTTTTTTGTCAATCCGGGGGAGGACGACATCTCTCAAATTGTTTTCATTTATTTTAACTCCTTTTTACAGGCTTTCCAGGTGAGAATGATTTTCTTTCGCACAGTACAACAGTGGGCAACCGTCAGTGGTTTTTTTTGTTTTGTGTTTTTGTCAGGGTTGCATTTGAGCTGCTTTTGAGTTTTCTGGTGGGAAGATCATTTGAGGTAGCATTCTGGCTGTGCTTACACAGTCTATTTCCCTCCTGCCTTATGTTCTGTACTCTCGCATGTCAAGAATAGCCGGCCCTTGTGGGCTTGATTCCTGCTCTGTAGCTATTCCTTTTATTGGTGTATTTTTTTTAATCTATGAATAAATAGAAGGAGGGCTGGTGAATTATATATTTTTTTGGAGTATAATGGTAACTTTTTTATGTGAATTGTGTTTTATAGCATTTGAAAATATATGGTCTTTTATTCTACTTATGCTGATAATGTGTCTAATTCTACAGGGATTCTTTGTGTCAGTCTTTTACTGCTTTCTAAATGGAGAGGTAAGTCACTGTCCGATAAAAAAAAAAAAAACATTAATCACTGTGGGTTTTGATTCATAATCCTAATAAGTCTGTTATACATGTCCTCAAATATTTATTTATTTTTTTTCTAAATGTGTTAAAACTTAATCTGACAGAAGCAGCTTTAGCCAAAATATATGTTAAGAAATAGTCTGAGCCGCACATTGAAATTTTCTCTATGTAATGTTTCTCCTTTGACATGATATGAAAGTGCTTCAAGTGCTGCAATTATCATCTGATTAAAAATAAAAGCAAATTCACAGAATGCCAGTAGCTGTCTGACAATAATCAAAACCAGATACTTTGGCTGCCTCTTTCATTAAGGAAAAAGTCCAGCCTTTAGGGCTTGCTTGAAGTTTTAAATGTTTTTAAAGATCTCTTTTTGCACACACAGTGGAATTCAAATAGAATGTAATAAAATGCTTTTTAATCTAAAGCTGGAAACTTTTGTTTGTTTTACCAAAATGTTAAAATGTAAAGTTACAAAGGCAATTGATTGCTTATTTTATACTCAAATTAATTTAGTTCAGCATTTTCTACAAGATTTACTTTCTGTAATATATTGCTAAAAATCTATTCCTATATATGAATGTTTTCTAACACTTTGTGACAAACTGTTAACATAAATTGGTACATAAAATATTTACCTTATTGTTATTATTATTATTAATAATATGTTTATTAGATTTATTTTTGCACTGTGATATAAATAAAAATACTTTTTGTTTTCAGAGTTCTCTGCAGAAGTTTATGCAAACAGAAAAGTTGGACAATTTGATAAATCTACATGTTTTCCCTCCGGACAATAGTTAGATAACAAGGTCAACACCACTTCTGTTTGTTCATAAGAGAAGTTCTTCAAGGACACTGGAAACTGAAAGATTAGGGACATGAAAACAGCTGAAGCTCACTCTGTCTCAGTCTGCTAATTCTCATTTTTATAGAGATAACATGGAGTCGTGTATTGATTGGTGCTAGATTTTATCTTTTTTTAGTCTGATTATGATTGTTTGTCGCCGATACCCAGACTGCCAGTCAAAGCAGAGCGTGTTTTGTTTGGCTAAGTTCCTGATCCAATCTTTTACAGATTTTGGTAGTTAATAGGATTTACAACCAAAAGTCAGATTTTAATTGTACAGGAGACAGGCAGTGAATTCCCTTTTTCTTGCATTTGCTGGTTTAAAATTAGTCTTTAAATAATTTGTTTCTCTCAAAAGTCTTACATGTAGCATTTGTAACTTGATGTTATTCTTGGTCAATTATTTTGTAATACAGTTCTGTCATGAACCACACCAAAGGTCTGCAGTCTGTAGCTTGATGCAGTTCTGTTTTATCAATCTACCTGAAACTAAAAGTTGATTATATTTGTGCACTGCACATTGAAAAGCTTAGGAATATTAACATCCAATTTTGTGCAACGCGAGAGTTCAAAATCAGCTTTCTACTTTATTAATTTCTACCAAATTGTGGAGACTGAAATGAATTAGTTCTTCGCTTTTAAAAAAAAATCTGGTCGTTTCCTTTTTTGTAAACAATAGCAATGTCACACTGTGAGAGAAATAACTATTTGATCCCCTGCTGTGTCTTTGCTCACAAACAAATGCACTGACTCTAAATTATATGGTGGTTTCATTTTGGTGTCAAGTAGTATAATATATATATAAGTAATCAGCATTGTGTGAAATAAAAAAAAAAGATTTCTATGACATTGTGTTATTTAATTGCCTATCACACAACTAGGATGTTGACTCTCATGAGCAGTTATGAGTCGACATAAATCTGTCTATTTATTGTTTACAGAACTCCTTATCTCCACTTTTTATGTGAATAAATCACACCTGCTCACAGAATTTGTATCTGAATTTCCCACAGTGATGGATAGATCAAACAGCTGTCAAAGAATGCCAGAGACAAGCTATCAATCAATCAATCAATCAATCAATCAATCAATCAATCAATCAATCAATCAATCAATCAATCAGATTTTATTTGTATAGCACATTTCAGCAGCAAGGCATTTCAAAGTGCTTTACATCATATCAAAAACAGAAACACAATGCAACATAGAATCAACAATAAAAAAAAATAAAAACACGACATTTAGTCAAGTTCCATCAATAAATTTATAATAGAGAATGTTTCAAATAAAATCCTAAACAGGTTTGGTTTTTTGTCAAATTTGCATCCATAAAAGGTTTACTGATTACACTCTTATTGTGTTATATGGAACAAAATACCTATTGATATTTTTGTTCCCACTCACAATCACAGTCACACAGTTTAAAACCATGTAAACAGCCTTTCAACGGGCTTCCGCTACGAGGCTCTGTGCTCCTCTTTCATGGAGTTTCGCTCAGGGACTCCGCCGTCCCTCACGGATTTTGTGCAATTTCCACATAGAATCAACAATCAAAACATGACATGAAGTCAAGTTCCATCATTAAATATGTAATTGATTACGTTTCAAATACAATCTTAAACAGGTGAGTTTTTAGTCGAGATTTAAAGGAACTCAGTGTTTCAGCTGTTTTACAGTTTTCTGGAAGTTTGTTCCAGATTTGTGGTGCATAGAAGCTGAAACCTGCTTCTCCTCGTTTGGTTCTGGTTCTGGGGATGCAGAGCAGAACCAGAACCAGAACCTGAGAGGTCTGGAAGGTTGATACAACAGCAGCAGATCTTTAATGTATTGTGGTGCTAGGCCGTTCAGTGATTTATAAACTAACAATAATATTTTAAAGTCTATTCTCTGAGCTACAGGGAGCCAGTGGAGAGACTTTAAAACTGGTGTGATGTTCTCTATCTTCCTGGTTTTAGTCAGAACTCCAGCAGCAGCATCTGGATCAGCTGCAGCTGTTTGATTGATTTATTGGACAGACCTGTGAAGACGCTGTTGCAATAATCAATGCAACTAAAGATAAACACATGGATGAGTTTCTCTAGATCTGGCTGAGACATTAATCCTCTAATCCGGGAGATGTTCTTCAGATGATAGAAGGCCGACTTTATAACTGTCTTTATGTGGCTCTGAAGGTTCAGGTCAGAGGTCATCACTACTCTCAGGTTTCGGACCTGATCGCTGGTTTTTAGTTGTAATAGCTGAAGCTGTGCATTGACTCTAGATCTATAACTCTAGATCTACAGTTATAGATCTATAACTCTAGACCTATAACTCTAGATCGTTCCTCTTTAGGTCCAAAACTTCAGTTTTGTTTCTGTTCAGCTGGAGAAAGTTTTGGCACATCCACGCATTTATCTGTTCTAAACATTTATTCAGTGATTGGATGGGATCAAAGGTCACCTGGTGACATCATAATGTAGAGCTGAGTGTCATCTGCATAGTTATGGTAGCTGATATTATTTCCTGCTATAACCTGAGCTAGTGGGAACATATAAATATTGAATAAGAGGGTCCTAGGATTGAACCTTGGGGTACCCCACATGTGACCTTTGACCTCTTTGATGAGAAGTTTCCAATTGAAACTAAGGAATCCCTGTTCTTTATGTAAGATTCAAACCAGTTGAGTTCTGGACCGGAGAGTCCGACTCAACTCTCCAGTCGGTTCAGTAATATGTTATAGTCGACACTGAGGTCCAACAGAACCAGAACCAGCACTGTGGTTCTCCCACAGTCCGTATTTACATGGATATCATTGAACACTTTGACTAGGCCAGTCTCTGTCCTGTGGTAACCATGGAAACCAGACTGGAAGGAGTCAAAGCAGTTGGTTATTGTTAGGAAGATATTTAACTGCTTACACAGCTTTTTCAATAACTTTGCTGATGAATGGGAGGTCAGAGGTCAGAGGTCGGCCTGTAGTTCTGCAGTAGTGATTTGTCCAGATTATTCTTTTTTATCAGTGGTTTGATTACTGCTGTTTTAAAAGCCTGGGGGAAAACGCCTGATGAGATCAATGAGTATTTGGATCAGATCAGTAGCAACAACAGATAGGATCTTCTTAAAGAAATGTTCTAGAGTTATAGATCTAGAACATCCAGACAGCAGGAACTGGAGCTTCATTGACTTATAGTTTCCTCTAAGGTTTTATAATGAAGTAATTGAAATTGGGTCATTTTTCCTGTATTTGTTTTGATTGAGTTCAGCAGTGGTTCTGGCTTTAGAGT
>CAEFZY010048528.1:0-32718 GCA_903066815.1 Brachyrhaphis roseni
ATAATAGTGCCGCATATATATATATATATATATATGCAGTATATATAATGTTTAGCTTGATAGTCAAGTTAATTTTACTTATAAATAAGTCAAATATAATATCTTTGCATTTTTTATTAAATTACTTAAAGAATCTTAAATGCACCTATTATGCAAAATTCACCTTTTGGACAATTTTGTACTCCCATTTTGGTCTTAAAATAACACTCATCCATTTTTTACCAATACATTAATGTTTTTTGGTTTCTGGAAAACAAGCCCAATTATTAAGTTACAGTCTGCTTGTTACATGTCAACTCTAGCCAAGTCCTACCCCTCACCTATCAACCCACGGGGAGCTGCAGCACATGTGGACAGGTGATGTTACTGCTGTATTTGCTATACAATGGCTTCTGGAAAAGACAAGTGTTTTGTTGTTGACTTACCATTCAGAAACCACTTGCTTCATCCTTGATGGTTAGGCAGGAGCCTTCATTTCTTCTCCTTCTGGGTCAGAGTCAGGATTAAAGATGCACCGTCGTGCCGTTGTTTGCTGCCTTTTTGACATGTATATCAATCAATCAATCAATCAATCAATCAAGTTTTATTTGTATATCACCATTCAGCAGCAAGGCATTTCAAAATACCTTACATCATAAATTCACAAAAATACTACATTATAGAAACACAGTCAACAACACAAAACTTTGCAGTCATTACACATCAGATTATTGATTAATGTTTCATTATTATGTTTCGGAAGCAACTCTAAACAGCAGGGTTTTCAGTCTAGATTTAAAGGTACTCAGTGTTTCGACTGCTTGTATGTATAAAATGCAAGTGTAAGAGTTGAGTAGGGGTTCATGACCAGCTGCAGCTTACTTACATTTAAAATGACGAGAGGCCCTAAAACCTGTCATTCTGAAGGGAGCTCAAAATAGGCAGTACTGACCAAAGTGACATTGCATTACCTGAGAATGCAAAACATGTAATGGACATGTGTTGTACAGTCCATAAACCCCAGGTTGCTCAAGGAAGCATAATAGATCCCCTGTAATTATTTATTTTTCAGAGCTGTGCTGCATAGTTGGCAACATTTTCAGTCTTTTTTCTTACTTTCTTCTAACCTTGCACACTCTTTGATGGCCCTGAATGAGAGGACCTCTAGCCACTGTCTGCTTTTTTCCTGCCGTTGTTAGATGGAGAAGAAAAGCAGGTAAACATCACAGGGGATTTAGTGTGCATGCAGCAGCAACAGGAGTAGGAAAAATGGGCCAGTGTGCCTTGTAAAGCATATCATTGCTCTCAGCACTTTTCTGTTTTAACATGCTTTCTGTTTGTGATAAATTATCAAGTCTTAAAGTCCAGTAGAGTCTAAAACCAACTTGCATAACTGCAGTTCACACCTCTGTAAAATCAGCATATAGATTATGGCTTTACCTGGTAAATCTTTTTATTGTCTTCTGTTGTTATTTCTCACATAAACTGTATTTTATCTTGGCTTTATTTCTAACACAGCTAATCTCTTTCACATATTAGGGTGGTTCACCCAGGGCGCTGAACAGGCTCTGTCTGCCTCTGGTTAAAATAATTTATGAATTAACTGGATTAGGATTTTGATAATGTCATCTTATTTTCTATTTCCATTATCTATATATTGCATTGTGGATAATTGTATAGTTTGCTCTGCTTTTAACACATTGTAATAAAACACCCAGATAAAAGAAATGACACTATAATACTATCTAATTAAGAGAATACATTATCTAAACAGAAGGTATATGAGGCACTCAGAAGCACAACTTAATTTTAACAATCAAAATAAATCTTGCTATTATTATTATAATAATAATAATAATAATTATTATTATAGGTAACTAAATACATGCAAGTTATTTTGATTAACTTTTAAGTTTAATTGTTTTACACTTTAGAGTAAATAATGCTCTAGGAGAAAATAATGTGCTTAATTATGTCAGGAATGACAATTTACATTCGTCATTGATCATGATATCTCTACTTGAAATCTGTGAAAATTTTTCTGTCCTTAAATCCAATAATTTGTTTTTTTCTGTTCTTTACTCATGAACATTTCTACTCATGATCTTTGGTAAATATGCAGGCAGTTGCTGTCCCAAAGTAATAAAACATATTAACCAGAAGCTGAAGGAGGAATATGGGTTATGCTTTGTTCTGTCAAAAATCTTTAGATTCATCAGTGAAAGCTATGGTGAAAAACAAGATAAATGTATTTCTCTGCTTGAATTCTGATTCCACTCTGGCGATGACCCATCTCTCCAGGGGCCTTTTCATCAGTGCTCATTTGTATGTTTTTTCATTCCTCCAGTCCAAGAGTATCATGATGTGAATAAAAACCTTGCATTTCCAGTAAAGGAAATATTTCTAGATGTATAAAATATATAGTTTTCTAATCAGTCATAATTTGTTGGATTAAGTACTGAGCTAAATTTTGAAGTGTTAGTCAAATTAACCAGCAGTTGAATGGCTAATATTCAAATTTCAAACTGATAGTGTTTTCCAAAGAAAATCTAATAAAATAATGTTATGTTAATGTTGTGTCATGCAAGCACAATTGAATAACATTTGATTCATGTTGGGAACAGTGTCACATGTCTTTAGAGTGGCATGGCAATACATAACGGAGGCATTCATTTCTTTTAGTTGAAACCACTACTTATGTCAGCAAACGATAAAAAAGCATCATCTTTTTGATATGTCAAACTTACAATTACTGAAACATGACTCTCTTAGTATAACAAAGAAAATACATTTCTCATTAGTTCTTTGTTCTTCTCAACATTTGAGTCCTTTTGAATCCCTTTAGTAACAGTTAAGGCTTTTACTGGATTTCTTTTCTTACTGTAGAAGAGATGTGCAGTAGATGTTTTAAGTATAATGACTTTGAACTTCTTCTGATGGCATTTATTAATGTTTTTGTCCCTGGAAACAACTGTCACTTTATTCTCTCTCTCTCTCCATGGCTTCAGGGCATTTAAGGCTAGAATATTGTGGCATGTTGATGAGGGAATTTCATAATTATTTTATGGAATAGATCGTATGCACACTTTTGGCAAATGCGTTTGAGTTTTGTTAACAAATGCAATGATTTGTTTTGAGAGTTTGATAAAATTCAGAAGTCATAGAAGAAATGTTTTACATTCACAACATGACTGAATTTTTAGGAAGACTTCTTCAAAAAACATTTCTCTTCAAACAGTCAAGGAATTATTTATTTTATCAGTAGTTCTTCAGGATTTTCTGGAACTACATTTTTTTATTTGTTCAAACTGCTTGATTTGCCTTTACTTTCCTTTTATCTTAATGTCCTCAGTTTGAGCTCAGTTTAAACAGACTGTGGAATTACATAGGAAGTCCAAAAAAAAAAAAAAGCTAATGTTAGCTTTGTTGCGCAGAAATTAAAATTGACTATAATATTCCAGACTAATGAGGCTCCGCTAACAGGTTAGGGCGTTTTCTGTTTTCTCTGTAACTTTAACCATGGAGGTGGAACTACGCAGCTTTCCAGTTTTACTTGCTTTGACACCAGGATTTGCTCTTGGACAGCAATCAATGTGGAGTGTTCCAGGGCTATAAATACAGATAAATACAATAAGACAGGCTGATGCACACTGATGGGATTACGCTGTTGTCGCCATGGTGAACACAGCCTTGTTAGGTGTGACCTTCTCTTGGACCAGAACAAAGGCCTTCAGAGATTATAAGACATTGCTATATGCTACTTTTTTCAGCTTCACGTTTTAATTAAAAGGAAAAAAAAAAAAATGCCTGTATGCCAACACTCAAATAAAATCATCTTCTTTTGCCCATATCTGCATTGATCCTTTTTTTTTTTTTCAGGTCATTTTAAGACAATACTGTTGCGTGTGAAAGCACAGGTATATTAGTAAAAATAATAAACATTGCATCAACTGTGGAGGCAGTCCACAATATCTCCTCCAAGTATTTGGCATTGACTAATTTTGGGTGGGATGAAATATCCAGGGTTAGTAAACAATGATTTTTTTTTTTTTTCTGATCTGGAGAAGTACAGAGAAGAAAAAAAAATTGGCATTGAAAATTTTGGTAATTTGTACACATTTAGAAAATGTGTATAGCAGTTCTGGTTCTTCCACAGCTTTTGCTCTGTGCTCTCATTTAACTGTTAATGATTCAATAAGGGGGAACTTCCAAAGTCCTTTTATTCATTAAAAAAAGGCAACAACAACAAAAAAACACTTTTGGAAATGTTTTGGCTTGGCTACTAAAGGAGTACTACTTATCATTTTTTAAGTACCACTTCAGTTACCCACAGTTTTATTTTAGTTTTTTTAATCACCATAATCTGTGATAGTGTGGTGTGCTTGCTTAAAGTTTTCAGTCAGAACCAATTATAGGCTGATGCTCACTTTGGTTGTCTTCCAATTTAGCTAAAACATTAGCCTTTTCTACTGAATGTGCTTTTGTGCTTGACTTTTCTAACCGGACTCTACAACCGGACACACTTTGTACAGTTTGAGTATTCCTGATTACATTATAATTTTCTTGGATTTGATGTGAGTGGATTAGGCTTCTGTTCATATTTTGTGCTCACACATCCTTTTCAAACAGCAAAATCAATTTTGTTTTCCTGAAGTAAATTAATATTAATGGAGACATACACCGGAAGGCAAGTGCTCGAGTGGCAATTGGAGCAAGGCCTGTATTAGCATGGAGAAGGAATTACTTTACATCCTAAAGTGCCCTTAGACTGATGAGCAATGAATGTTATTTCTCAAAAATGTTTTTAGTATAGAGATCTTGATAAGATTTCAAACTTCCTGCCTGGGTTAATAAGTCGTGTACGCTTGCACATTTTTTCCCGGAAGCATAATTACAAGAAAAACAACCTAAAATAAAAATATCAAAAAATCCTTATGACAAATTGACAATGTCTCAGCCTTTATCAGCATAGCAGATAAAGGCTGCTAGATCCTGAGAACACAGGATGTGAAAAGTGAAAAGGAAGAGATTTTATTTAGTTTATTTGACTTAAAAGCAATTGGATTCAGCCAAGAAGAAAAGCAACAAGGCCCAGGAGGAGCCTGTCAGTGAGCTCTCCCACACAAAGCATCTCTGCTCTCATTAGTAATGTGTCATCTCTGGCAGCTTTCTACATGGGAGTATGAGCATTATGCCCAGCAATTTACTGGCTGGTAATTGCATGACGTATCTGTTCATCTTATCTTATAATATGAGATTTTGTTATTTTAAACTGATGTATTTTGGCAATGTACAGTTCTAAAATGACTTGGAAATGACATTCATTGATTTATTTATTATTAAAACTTTGGGACCAATAATGTGTGTTAATCAAAGTACTTTTGTGCTCTTGTTAAGTGAATTTTCCAGAAACCTGTCTTGAAATCGATTCCACTCCTAACCCTCAGCATAAATTGTGCAGCAGTGATTGTTTGAACCCAGACTGTTCCATGTTCTGTTTCTACACAGTGCCGATCTGCTGAGCAATCCTGTGTGATCAGCAGGGATCACCATATTGGGGATCGAAACAGGCTGTCTGCCTTAGAAGGAAATTGTTTTTGTGCATGTTTGCAACTCCTTCTCAATAGTTCCTCAATGTCATTCCATGCCTTCTATGGCATTTTATTTAAATCAACAGCTCACTATGCAGCAACATTTAGTTCTATGTTGTTGTTGGGATATAAAAATGCAAATGCTAAATAATTTAGCAATCATAATTTAACTGACCTCATCTTAAAAATAATGTGAGAACTCTGGGGTTAATTTTTGTCACCTAATTGATGCATAGGGTTTTGATGTATATTAAATGGTAGACTAAGGCTAGACTTTTTTCTCTCTTTCTTTCTCTTGCACATTTTTTCTTTTCTTTCTGCCTGTCTCTCTTTCTTGGTACTGCTAGCACCAAGTTCAGACAGCTGCATTGCACTGAGGATTTGAACACTATTTGATTCGTGAGCTAGGATCAATTTCAACCTGGCTGGCTCACTGCTTGGGCAACTTGTGTGGCTGCCAGTTCAGGGCTCTGACCTGGATTACGGTGCTCAATCAATGGGACTCAAGATTTTAACCAAAGTAAGCAAAGACAAAAGCTTGGCCTTTTAATGTCTTACACTCATGTTTTCTCAAAAACAGACTTTTGTCATCTTTATCAATGTTTTGTTTTTGTTTTTTCTTTATCTTATGTAGATTTTCATAGATTGCTTTGACCTATATTATAATTTCCATGACACACAACTAAGATGTCAATATCTGTGGTGTATTTAGATTTTAAATGATTTTTATGTAAGTCTGATGTTTTTTTTATTTTTATTATAAAGGAAAGGGGCAAATAAGACAATGTAAATGCTGTGTGCATTAAAAAAATAAATTTTTATAAGAAAATAGCATGTTCAAAACTAACGGTATAATCTCCTCAGTAATCAATGTAAAAATCTTTACTGGCATTGCAGCAATTAAAACCTTGTTATAACTGCTGACCAGCTTTTTAGATGTTTTCACTGGTACCTTGATGATTTATAGATTGTGGTGAGCTCGAGGTTGGAAGGTATTTTTGCCTCACTTTAATCTTTACCTTCCTCCACAGATTCTGATCAGTTTCAAGACAAGACTCTGATTAGGCCACTGCAAAATGTTAATATTACTTCCCATCAGAAAAAAAGTCAAAAGATAACTTTACTCCTAAATTTGTTTTGTGTAGGAACAATTGTGGGCTTAAGTGTATCAATTTAATGTTTTTTTTTTTCTTTTTTTTTTTCTGATTTCTCTTTCTACATGTTGATCTTTGCCTTCTTTTATTCATACATTTTGTAGTTTATTGCATAAATGCTGCTCAAGGAATTGAGGCTAATTTGGGCCGTAGTTCATGTGATGTTATAAAAAGCTGCCAGCATCTACTGTTGGATCTTTTAGGCTCAATGATGCATTTTTTTCTGAAACCAAGCATCATCGTAAAGGAGGTGTGTGTTTATCTTCATAAACAATGAGACGTTTACAAGAAAATTACAGCTCACCTAAACTTCCTCATCTTTACAATAACACCTATAATCAAACTTGGATCAAGATGAGTTGTAACAAGCAAAGCTAGATGAGGATCTAAGCTTTTCTTGCCACCATTGCATCGAGAAGTAATTATTGACAGTGAAACAGGTGACAAAACAAAGAGTAAAATAAATCCCGCGTTGGGTTAAAGACCAGAGAGGAAGAGTGTATTTTTAAATTAGATTCAAGACAAAAAATGAAGGTTTCCACAGTTTTGGAGTAGCAACCATAAAAGCATGAAAAGGAATATGAAGTTACTTTTGGATGCAGCATTTCAGACATAGAAAATCAGACAAGACACTTAAATGTAAATAAAATAATAATGGAATGAATGGCCGCCACGTAGGGTAAAAACAAAACAATCAGTTATAAAATATCAAGCGGTCACAGCATGACTACTTCCATATAGAATGGCATTATAGTAAACAAGATGAGATGTAATAAGCATAAATTACTATATAAAATACCTGACAAAAGATTGTCAGTTAGACTCTCTGGTCTGTCAGAAAATACCAACATTTTCTTATGTGTTTTTTTTTTTTCTTTCTTCAAACTAAATTTAGCCTGGAAGTAATAAATAAACTCCTAAAAAGAAATTTCAAATGTTACACATCACAATAAAGCTGCATTCCACAGCTAGTGAACTTGGAGAAGAGATTCATGAGCTTTGACTTCACTTGTGCGTCCTGCTTTATCTACTTCTGCCATGCTATCATTGCAAGCTGAGCTATTCATGAACATTGTCTCTGTGAAGGAATAGAGGATTTACTTGGCATCTAGTGCTTTTGAATAGATTGGTTCTTTGAGGCAGACAGGCATGTTTTATGGCTCCTTCATTTTGGAGTGGCAGTGCCAGAGTGAGGTGTGTCAACACAACAATGATCACACAGAGCAGCTGATTCGAGCCGCTGACAGCAGACACTGTTGCTGTCATTCTCAAAGAGATGTATTCAGACAACCCAAATACATTAATGCCTTTACTATCAAAGTAAAGGCATTAATGCCTTTACTTTGATCACCTAAAATCAATACCTATTGATATTAGGTGACTATCAATAGTCACCTAATAGCAAGGAGTTTGAGATGGAATTACAGTAATGCAGTGGTTCCCTAAGTGTGGGGCGCGCCCCCTAAGGGGGGGCACAGTGCCATTGCCGGGGGAGTGCGTAGGAAGCGGTATGGACGAATGGGGGAAAAAAAAAAAAAACAGTTACACAAAAGTGTTTCACTGTAAAGATGGTTTGTAGTGTGTTTTGTTGCAACTTGAAGTGTGAAATAAACTTCAGTGGAGTTTGAAAACAAAATATTTGTATATGTTTATGTCTGGTTGAACGATGTGTGTGCCCAGTTGATTTTTTTTTGTTTTCTTTCTTGGGCGGGATTTTATTGTAATCCATAGGGGGGTCCAGAAAATCTTTGGGAACCACTGGTGGGGGCAGAAGAAAATATTGGGGAACCACTGCAGTAATGCAACAGCAGAAAAATTATACTGTTTTATAATTTGTTAAATGAGAATGATACTGTCGAGTGTAGATGAGGTCAAGAGACGCATACGACTGCAAACTTAGGAGAAATGAGTCAGAGGTTTGTCTTTCCAATACCTTCAAAATAGTGAGAAAAGGAGGAAAAACACTTCAAAGAAGGTAAAGCCTAAAGCGCTGCAGGTGCCTCTCATACCGTTAAACTTTCCGATCACATATTCCTCCTCTCTAAATAGGACGTGGAGAAAGAATGTAACAGAAGGAGAGGGAGGTTCAAGGACAGAAAGGGGAAATGTGATTGATCTAAAGTGAGATGTGTCTGGCCTGGCTTTCAAAGCTCAACCTCGTTGCAGCTCATAGATCCAGCCATCCTACCTAAGTCGGGGTGATGGAGGAGTTTGTCTGCCTCGGTGCTGCAATGAGAAAAGACGTGGAAAAAGACATTGTACAGGTGGCAATGGACAGGTCTCGGAGTCTGTTGACACAGATGGAGCCAGAGGCTTTTTTGGTCACATTTAAATATGTTAAGTTTAGTTAAGTGAATAGCAGATGTCTGACTTACTAGAATATATTAGCATCTTCTCTAAATTTTGCAGCTTTAAATTTGTAGATGTCACACCTGCAAGGAAGAAAAATAACCTCCTCATTTATAACTATGGATGTGTATGTTATTTAATACCTGTTTGTTTATCATACAATCATAAAACCACATTTTTAGCTTTGTGGCATTATACTCTGGAAATTTACAGAACACTTATGTCACCACAAAAATCTGTATCTATGTGCTCGTCAGTTTCCTTCTGCCGGCATAATACATGAAGGATGAGCTGAGTGGTCTGCTCTCCCTCCACAGGCCGTCCATCTAGGCAGAATCATTTAGTTCAGTGGAAGGACAAAAGTAGCTCAGAGTAAGAGTGGAAAGGCAGGGTGGAAGAACAGGTTGATCACCTGCAGTTGGCAGTTTGACCTCATGCATTTTGCTTTGTGTCTGTTTTGCTTCTTATGACTGTCTAGGCAAAACAGTGTTCAGGAACACTGGCACTGAAATCATAGACAAATTACAGAAGCATGAAATTAATGGGTAGCAAACTTGAATATACAGTGCCATGCAATAGTACACTACTTGAACATTTCACATTAATGATAGACCACAAGCTTTATTGTGTTTGATTGAGGTAATATGTAATTGACCAACTGAAATAAGGTGGTTTCAGATTCAAAAAAGCTGACTACTGGAGCAGTATGCACTTTTCACATTTGAAAACCATGGATTATCTTTTCTCTTCACTTATGCACTACGTTTTGTTGGTCTATCACACAGATATTGCAGTTTCTAGCTCAAAGGGTATAAAAACCTATGCAAGGTGTGATATACAAGACAATATGATCTGGTGAATGATCGATTGTTTAAAGAAGAGAAGGGCTCATCATTGTTTGGGTAACAACAGAATTTTGGACTGGGCCTGAATCTACTTATTGCCTTCCCTGGGGCAAGAAAGTGCTCTGAAAGCTCCTGGCCAGTTTCTGGACAATTCTGGCATCACTAATAAGCCTAGTGGGCCTTAACTTCTTCAGCAGACAGTAACCCAGGCAACAGGCTTCGCCAACGCATGCTCCCTCAGATTGTTTACAAATGACAAGTGGCTAAGGTGAGAGCTTGCTGCTAAAGTAGATGTGTTAACCTGAGCAAGCCTGCAGAGCTGTTATAAAAATGCAGCCTTTATTGTTCACTTTTTTCCTGCTTTTAAGAGAGACATTGCTCTTAGTTTATTGCTGCAAATTGATTAATAATAAAGCCCACAAAGTGGATTTTAAACCCTTGTTTGTTGCTCTTTATTTTTTGGATTCTTTTTGTCTTTTGATATTTTATTTTCTCCTGCAAATGATTCATCACTGGGAAGTCATAAGTCCTTGAGTAATCAATTTTCATGGTTACTTCTGACAATTATAAAGTGATTTTTTTTTGCCCTTCTGTGCATCTAAATGTTGAGAAATTGTGTCATGTTCTGCAGGATTGTGTTGTTGGAAGTCATAAAGCACCATTTATTCTACCCTGTTTAAGGGCAACACCACCTTGCAGCTATCAAGAAAGTAATTAGCTTACAAGCTGGCTCAAAGATATCCAGAAACCAACCACAAGTCCCTAAATCACCAAACCCAATACTAACTTTTAAATCCAACTGATGTTTTTTTTAATGCCTTTTCTTGTCTGTTTTATTGTGCAAAGGCTATATTACCCATGGCAGTCAGAACCAACTGTTGTGATGTTTTGGGCCTGTGTTTTTATGCCACACAACCATCAATTATCTTGATGTGTTATGCATATGTTAATGATCTACTTATTTGCATAAAGTCACAGCATTAAATGTGTGAGCTTCTCCTGTGTATAGCTTGTTCCTTTTAATGTAATACTTAACCAAATGGCAGCTGGACAGTTAATTACCTCTCAAGATTACATGAGCAAGTGCTGTACAAACACATGCCTATTATGTTACACTGCATCAAAGAACATAAGACATATTTCTGCAAGTTATTGTTTGCAAAATGTGAATGATGGTTGGAGAGAACTGATAAAATGTAAATAACAGGATTCTTTTTTCCCCCATTTAATGGTTAACATCAATTGCTTTATTACATATCAGATTATTTGGCTCAAGATGTTGATGGAAACAGAGCTGTATAAACATGCTAGCATTAGCCTAACTTGTTATTGAATTGCTTCACATGAAGACATCAACAGTAGGAAGAGCATGTAAATTGTTTAAACATTGTAGCTTTATTTGCCCAGCCAAATATAGCTATAAAAATAATTCGTAAAGCTTGGCACATTCAGGTTACCAGTTGTGGTGACTTATGTGACAGACAATGAAATTACTAAATATAAACCATGTAACACATATAAAATGTAGTGTTCCCTTTTTCTTAGCTGCACTCAAAATCAGTTGACCTTTAAAGTATACACATGAAGTTAAAGTCGCATTGGCAACCTTGAAATTACTCAAGTCGGTATTTCGGACAAAAAATAATGACCAAGAAATCCGTCATTAATACATTTAAACCCTGAAATATGTTTTCATTTTGACTTATTTAACTTTTCTTTCATTTGACAACTTGTGTGAAAATAAAGCATTTTTTACCAAATTGATGAAAGGTAAGATACAAAAACCTCATTATTTTAGTTTCAATGAAGAGGTCCTGAGGAAAGTTTTTATTTATTTATTTACAAAAGAAGAAAAAAACAAAACATGAAAAGAACATGGATGGGATGCCCAAAAATATGAGTGATTAAAAATTGATTGTTCAAAAGTTACTTGGTGATAAAATTTATTTTTGTAGTTTTTTTGTATGTTTACTTATTCTTAAAAAAAACTAGGGAGAAAGATTTGAATTTTTGTAATTTTATCAATTGAAACAGGAATGATACAGATTACAAAATGGTGTGAATCCATCTGTCTGAACACTGAAGCAAAGGATTGAAGAAAAAGTCATATGAAATAGCTGCCGTTTCTTATGCCAAGTTCACAACTGGGCTTTTACTCTTCTTCTGATCTGTGTTTCATTATTTAGCTACTCTATAGTGTTCCAGCTAACTTGCTTCCTTCGGTCTGGCATGCTGGAGTCCTATCTCTTGATCATACACCCTGGTGGGAAAACACATCACCACCTTGGCAATGTTTCGAGCAGAGATACAGCATGTTGGTGAGGTGTGGAATTGGTGTGCAGTGATGGTCAGCGCTCATTGATCTGTCTAAGGCTGGTATGAGCTTTGTTTCTGTGGGAGGCAGAGGAACAGAGCTTAACCCGCTGTTTGCCATACACACGGTTACTGGGTGGTGGAACTTGCACAGCTAAGACATATACACTTTTACAGCGCTAACAAGCTGTAACAAAGGCTTCTGGTGGTGCTAAAAGTAGTATTTAATGCTTCTGTCATGCAGCTAATTTGCACTGGTGCTGCTCTGATTCCATGCAGCTGTTGAAGTTTTAGATTTTACTTATCGCTAACATGTGCTGTAAACAAACAACCAAACAAAATCGTCAGAAAACTTTGCATTGCTTCAAACTATACAGGTGACAACTGGTGGCCGCTCCGACGTACCAATTTGGTGCAGTGACATTTGAATATGCATGAGTCATGCCATCTGTGTCTATTGTGGTGCTCTCTCCCTCCTGCCCTACCCATGATCTATCCATTTATTTATTTATTTTTTTTATTGAAAGCACAAAAAAACCCCTGCATTTGTCATTACATGCTATGTTATTTTCAAGTTTCTATGACACAGTATAGTTTATTTTTTGTCATTTTGCTAATTTAAGAGAATAACAAACTGATCTTAACTGATTCCTTAATGTGCTGTCTGCTTGGTAAGATGGTCTTCAGTCATGGCTTGCCAACTTTAGTTTTACAAGTGTGTTAATAAGAGCTCCTTCAACTTATGTACAAATTTTACATCCAAATTTATCTTTACGATAATTAAGGAGAAAGTGTAGTAACCCTATTTCAGCCAGCTGAGCTGCAGTGAGCAGCAACATGTGAGAGAAGGGCAGTGTTGTTACTCCACATACAGTTGGAGATAACTACAGTGACTTTACCACCTTCTTTGGCATCCCATTAAAACGATCTTTAGCAGCAGAAATGATGTGATGTAAATGTTTAACCTTAAAACGTCTCTATTTCATGACATAGGAGACCATCCCATGTGCATTGTATGCTGCAGAATTTAAGGTATTATTAGAAACATGCTTTCATCACTACTTCATATGTTATTTTCCCAGCTAAAAGGGAAACGGGGCTAAGGTATGGGTAAAACCTGCATATCACCCCCTCCCCATCTTCTTGCTCCTAAATACAGTGCCAGATTCTCCCTTCAAGCTCTTTTTCAAGCTTACTTTTATTTGCTTTGAGACTGGGGGCAAACCCTGATTTAAAAAGCTTTTGTCTGTGCAACACAACCATGAATATGAATATCATTATCTGCTGACATCAGGACACGAGGCAGATTAAAACACGATTATCTGTCTCGCTGTTATTGTTTCAGGCAAGAGATTTAAAGTAAAATTTGAAAATGAGGCAGCTGAAAGAATTCACCTCCAGCTGTGCTGTTTGTTTACATGTCTAGAGGTATCATGGGCCTAGTTAGAGTTTGTGTACATGAGTTGTTTTTGAATCTGAGTAATTGCTATCCTCCTCCCTCATGTTTGTGACTGCAAAATAAAAATAATGACAAGAGGTCTTTTATTTCCCAACACACAGCAGAGACACATGAATCCACAAATGCAAACCTGGATTACTTAAAAGGGATGACACCTGAATAGTGAATCTGATTGTGCGCCCTTTGTAGCCGCTGCACTTTGATGCTACACAACTGTTGTGATGCTACACAACAGTTAGCATAACTTTTATTCATCCTATAGAGAGAATGCCTTGTAAATCACCTGAATGCGCATTACATTAAGCATTAGGTTTATTCTATCTTCTAAAGGGCAACATACCTTTATGTTGCCCCTGTTTGCAATTTTGTCATGAACACAATCAGATCTTTCACAAAAAGGCGGGGAACAGAGCAGATCTCAAAAGATTTGCCAGGGTCTCGATGCCATCAAGGTTTAAATGCCATCAAGCCATTTAAACATCTCCTGTTTAAGTTAACAGCTCTCTGTGAACGCAGAAAATAGGTTTCCTTGGAGACTTGGAGATGTGTTGACATCCCAAAGCACAAGGACAAGAGTTGTCAGTTATTCATTTGTTTCTTACTTGAAATGTTTTGACATGAAGCACTACTGTTGTCTCACATATAACTCTTTCAAAGATTTTACAATCGTTTCCTAAAATATCCTCTTCCAAGTACACCAAAGGCAGTGTTGTACGTCAAAATGCTGCTATAACTGATCAATCATGGGTTTCCAACTGGAATAAATGTGAAATATACAATGTGTATTTTATCATTAGATGTTGCCAGAGCACCAAAGCTTGTGTCCAGAGGTTTTTTCAGTTTATGTGGTCTTTCTGTCCCATTCTCAAAAAGGAAATATCTCAGGAGTACCTTAAGGGAATTATTTAAATAAACTCCTGTGTTTATTTGTAGCTTAGGAGATGTATTTGCCTCCTACAATTTTTCGCTGCATCTTGTGTCCCCTTCTCATCATCAGTACAGTGGTTTTTCCTCAGCTCTTCAAACAAATGTCACCCTGCTGTGTAGCACTCAAACGTCAATTTCAGTGGCGTGCACAGAAATTCTTGGTGCAGTTGCTCAAGTGGACAAAATGGTCCCATAGTCGTAAAATTTTGTCCAGAAAGTTGCACTTTTTGGACCTCTATTGATGTTTAAAACACAGATATGCTATTATTAGAATTAATTATTAAAGATTTAAGTCAAATAAATTAGACAAACATAAATGTAAAGTCCTGCTAAACTGGTTGCCAAAGGCACTGACAACATAGCATTTCACCTCTCTAAAGATGTATTTTAATTTTTTTTTTAATGCTAACAGATATGATACCACACACATCAATAGTACATTTCCCTTCTTCTGTGCTTAGATTTAACAAGTGGGTGCAAAGTACTGTGACTCTGGCCCACAGCCGTTCTATTTATTTGTTTATTTGTCTACATTCATTTTTCCTGTTGTGGGCAGAGGTTGGGAGGGTAATTACTGATGTGGAACAGCAGGAGAAGAAGCCAATTTAAGTTTGGGCAACAGTGAGATGCGAGGCCAGCCCCGAGAGGCTATGGTTCTTCACCTGTTCCATTTAGGCCTAGAAGAGAAGAGGGCCACTGGGGTTTGCCACAGTAAGGGATTAGACTCAGAATTTGGACACACTCTGGTGCTCACTATCTGTTCTGCTCTCTCTAAATCAATAAATAATAACATGGGAGCAAATTTGTTTTATCTATAAGCATTTTTCTGTGACCATATAGTTCAGACTGCCTTGTGAAGAAAGCATAGAGTTATTTCTTAAAAAGAAAGAAAAGAAAATTTTAATCATGGTTTTATACAAAAACAAGAGAATGAAATAATTCTATAATAAATTGTTTTTAACTGGTTTTGCATCTTTGTTTTTTGTTTGTTTTATTTGTATTTTTTTGCTTTGTTCTTTGACACCAAGCAACACATACTAAAATAGACTCTGATGGCTTTGGACTTTTAAATAAAAAGGAACAAAAAGGGATCAAGGCATAGGAGGAGAAACCAAGGACATACAGAAACACGACACGACTCAGAGTGTGACAACCGGATTCATCCAGAGGCATTTTCACACACATAAGACAATCTTTTTCGGGAGCTTAGGGCAAGGTCACAAAAATCGTCAGTTTCACTGCCGCTTCAGAGGGACAGGTGCAAAACAGAAACTCCGACTGTGGAAGCAAACTCCACTGCCATGATAGCTTCATTTCAGCTCCCACTGTGAATTGCAATCATTGTCTTTCCGCTACTTTCATGCCAGATGAAAACTATGAGCTGTAAGGCTTCCTTTGAGCCAACTTTAAAGCCACTTCAGCAGGAACTGAGGTAAACCTAGAAATATACTGCACATATTTTTCTCCATTTCAAAAGAAAATTTTAATATCTGGAATCAAATCCTTATTGGTCAGTTATGAATTTCATCTCGAGTGTACTTAGTTGAACATATTTCTTTTAGCCAGTCATCATGTCTTGAAAAATCAGGATGGTGATCTGTACTAAGTTTAGAGAAACTTTTCTTCTAAACTACATAGACCCCTAAATGTAGCAAGTGAAACAGCTGCTCCCTCATTTTTAAAAGTGGAGGAGCAAACTTATGCTCTCCCAATTTTTCAACCAGAAGAGATCTGATCAATCCTTGTGGTCCGACAACTTTGCAGTTACAAACGATTGTCATTTGCGAAATCTAATTATTAGAAATCAATTCTAAATTTCAGCCCTATCCGCCTTTACCTCAGAGATGGTTTGGGCTAACTTACTGCATACAGTCATTTTGTTTCAGCGTGATCTCTCCACTTGGACAGTGTAGAGCACTGGAAAGGAAAGGCAGAATGAAACGAATCTCGATCAATTTTTTAATAGTTATACCAAAGCTGTGTCTTTGTACCTCTCCACAATTCTGACCAAATACAATAGAAAACTTTTCATATCTTTCAGGGTTACGCTGCAGTTGGCAGCAATTATGTAATACTACAATACAAGACAAGTGCAGGTGCATGTGTTTCTCCTCACCCCTTATTGAGACAACTTTCCAGGGATGATTTCAAACTAAATATAGCTTTAAACTCACTTTTTCACTGACACAGCAAAACAAAACAAAACAAATATAACAACAACAACAAAAAAACTAGAGGCGAGGGTCAAACCAAAGATCTCCAGAATCTTCAGTTTGAGGAAATCTTTGATCACTACACCTTCAGTCTCAAGCTCCACACTTGTCACCAAAGTAATATTAAAAACTTAGTACATCTACTAGCTAATGGTGATCAGTGAAAGTGATAAGGGGTGGAGCTGATGTCTAACTTTTTTTTTTTTAAATTTGCTCCACATTTTACAACACAAAGTAGACACCCATACTGAACAACCTTTACCAATCAGCTTTATTGGTAAAGCTCCAATCAAGCTGACTCGAGAATAAATTTATTGGGTTATTCTTCCTTTTTTCTCCTTTTTCTCCCTATAATAATAAATCCATGTTCTTTTATGAACTAATGAATGTTTTTGACTTAATAAATTTCCTTTCTTTCCTTGTATAGACGCTTCAAGAGTAATTCTTGAACATCAAGAATTAATCACGAACTTCAATGTCTAGCCCAGATGAACAATACTCTGAGTATCTTGGAAATAACCAGTGTCATTAAAATAAATATTTCATATTAATTAAAAAGTTAGTTACCAAATTTAGGAAAATTATTTATACTTCCTGGAAATGAGATAACTCAGACTTGTAACATTTTCTACATGCTAAAAATAACATAACATTGTTGTTTCTGCCCAATCTTCACAGTACTCATGTAAAAGTAGTGTTATGACATTTGTCTAATGCAATGTTCATTAAATTTCCTTTTTATTTTGGAAGTCCACATAGTTTTTTGGGATGAGTTTAAACCATTGTGTTGATTTATAAAACACTAGTTCTTCTTAATAATTCCTACCTTTCCTGTTTTCACATCTTCACACTTCTGTCTTTGTAAAGTGTCACACAATTTGTCAGAGTCACAACCATCGGACAGCCCTTCAGACTTTAGACACCTCATCTGGATTGAAATTGACTTCTGTCCTTTTCTTGACCATACTGATTCTTCTCCTTTAATTTCAGCTGTGTATTGGTGTGTCATGGTAATTGTGTTACAGTTTTCTACTAAATGGACTCTGAGCCTGGACGCATCCATATTCTAAGATCACCCCAAAGTGACAGTTATCTGTCAACTGGTGCATATTCGATTTCTGCTCTGTGCATTTCTGCAGCATTCATCTCTGTTGTCAGTCAGGAATCGCTTTGTCTGCCTTTGTGTCTCTATTAAAGTTCATGTGGAATTTTGTGTTTTGACTGTTGCCTTCTGCCCTACGCTGATAAAACCATGTTTACCTAACCACATTGTCATGCCGATGTTCCTTTTTTAATCTTTCCTCTTTTATTAGAAGGGTTTGGGAACTTGCACTACAAATGTATTTACTTATGCTTAAATTTATAATTGCTTTAGATAAAACAAGTTAGACAGATTTTTTTTTTTTTTTATGTTTATCATCTGATCATTATCCATGATTCTGTTCGTTCTTTAAATTACCACTTGAACAGACTACTTTTAATTCACTCTTCTTCTGAATGCTGATTCAAAAACATGCCAAGAAATCTAAAATTTGTCCACGAAGAGGTTAGGCTTAGTAAAGCTCTAAGAGTTTCCATTTTTAGCTGCTTCATAGCTTAAAGCTTTTACTTCCTCAACCAAGTGATCTGTCATTTTGTTTGATATAGTATTTCATTTTATTGCAACATCATTTCTGTACATTATATCTTAAAATTACAGCCCTTCATCTTCATCATACTTTGGTGTTTAGCTTCAAAGTTACGAAGAACTGAACTAAAACATATTTAATATTTTATTCAGAGAACTTTAAGCTGAACTGATTGTAGGTGAAATAGTATTTCTTCAACACTATTTTTGAAGAAATAGTGTTGCTTTGTTCTTGAGAAACATGTTTCTGCAAAAGATAAAATATGGGAATTCTTTTTAAAGTGGATACTCTCATTGTTTAGGATACGATTAGAATTAAATATGGTGCAGTTTGAGAATATCACACTATGATAACCTTGAATAAAAATACCACCGTGTCATGTTATTATATTAGCTGTGAAAAAGTGCAACAGTCAAAATGTGTAAAGCAATGTAATTCACATACTGAATGCTCTTTTTTTTAGGAAAGCTTTAATAACTTTATTTTCATAATACTTCTTTCCTGCAAATCACCTTGTATATAAATAGTGCTATTCATGCATACTTACCTTGCCTAATTACTTTTATTTAAAATAGGAACACAGGGTTGTTTCTATTGCTGCTAAAATGATAATTACACATACTGGATGTTATAGCTATTGCTAGCACTTACTGTTATTTTGATTTTGATAAATTTATATAAACATATGTTATAAACAAATTCAGATTTATGGTAGTTTTCAAGTATTGTGTAAAATATTTATACTTTTTTTCCCTTTTCTGATTTGTATTAATCAATAGAAACTATGAATTAGCATATTTTTTGCGTACTTTCTTCAGATAGCTAACTTTGTCTTTTTTGCTCGCAAGAAAGAAATGCAGTAACCTTCTTCAAGCTAGCTGACTGACAGTGCTCAGCAGCACTTGCAAAAGGGCTTGTGTTGTGCTGCTCAACGCTCCAAGCAGTCAGCGAAAACTCCAGGTTATCCAACACTTTCTAATGAATCTAAAACGACGTTACGCCATAAAAAACACTGTTTGTAACCTTGGTATTTGGTTATCTGTATCTCTCGTGGCAAACAAGAACACATGTTTATATGCACTGCATTAGGCATTCCTTGTTGTAAATATTGAAAATCAATTTTTACTCAAGGTTGGTATGTTTTGATGTGCTATGACAAACTATTGACCTTGTGTTTAAATCACAGAGCTTCAGACTAACTAAAATGGATTTCTATTCTAAGTGTGTCCTTAGAAACATGTTTATAATAATTTAACTAAACTCATATATTTTTTATGCTTCCAGCAAATATGTTGTTCAATACATAACTGATTTGAAGTGTCAGCATGCTGTTCAGTGTGTAAAACTGATTTATATCTCTTCAGCTGTGCCTGCACTTTTTCAGTTGAAATGCTGTATGCTTATGTGTTACATAGAACGGCAATGTGTGTAGTGTATTGGGCTGTTTTTCCTCCTAAGGCCAAATTTTGGAATGGGTTTTGCTATTCAGTATATTTTATAACATCTCAGCTGGGAAAATGTGAAGTGAAAAGCGCATTATATGTTAAACCCTCAATAGACCATATGTTTCTATAAATATATGAAAAAAAAACAACTGTACAGCTAAATGGTACATTCATTAAATCAGAAGAGGTGCCTAAATGAGATGCCAGGAGATAATATGGATCCTTCTGGAGACAAAAAAAAAAATCTAAAAATTGTGAAGAAAAATGTGAACATGTTTTATTCTTGGTTTTGGGGTGGATTTAGTTCAAAGTTGTTCTGTTTTGTTTTTTAATCTTTTTGTGGAACTGGCCTTGTGGCCTAGAGACTCAGTTTCTCTAATCAGTAAGGTTTAGCAAGCAAAGTTCATTGTATCATTGAAGAGACCAAATCAGCATTCACCCTGCATAGCAATGGCAAAACGGTAATGAAAGAAAAAATGGTGTTCGGTCATCTTGGCATCACAACGATACGTGCTAATTAACTTACGTTGCTTCTCTCGATGTCTCTTTCAATATTTTTCTAGTCATCTTGAAGTGACTTTCATGGTATTTGTTCAATTTATTTGGTCAGAATAGCATTCAGCAGGTGTTTTGATTGCTTTTCAATGCTCCATTTCACAGAGACAAAGACGTGTCTGAAGCTGCCACAACAACTTTAGGCAGGGGTTGCCCCACTGTTCTTTTTTTTTTTTTGTTTCTCTTTTCTTTTTCTCCCCACATGACACCTCACTTAGCATACAGAATGTTTATATATCAAATCTAATCTCTCTAAAAACAACCAGCAGTGCAACAAAGACAGAGCGGGGTGTGTGCGTGTGTGTGTAAAGCTATCACTCACACACAAACCAAACCACCAAATTTTGAGAATGTGAATGGTCACAATCTATCTTTGTAACAGTCGGCAGGCAGCGCATGTCAGAATAAGCAGCAAGGTAATGTCTGAATGGTTGTTGGTTTTTACAAGTGAATGCACAATTCAATAGAAAAACAAAGGGAGTATTGCTCAATGTTTGATAAACTTGTAAAAATAGCTGAAAGTTACACATAAGGCCAATGATTCTGCATGCTTTCTAGTGACGGCTGGTCTACAGAGATGGAGAAATGATCTATCTTTAAACATGAGTAAAACATTGTATTAGCCAGTTTTCCTTAATAGTCTGTGTATAAATGTAATCTGAATTATTCACACAACCTTATCACACACTAATTCTTATTTAATAGTGAATTTCCTCTCTACTTCTGTCAGTTCTCTGCTTAGCGCCCTAGTAGGACAGCTAAATAGCCAATCATGTGGTTGCTTGGGAAAAATAAACATTTAGCCAATCAGCACCATTGAATTTAATGTTTTTGATGTTTTCAGCATCTCAATCCTGTCTGTAAGATGCAGGTAAACCAGTAGGTGGCAGTAATGCATGCCAAACATTTTTTCCCAACTGCCAAATAAAAGTCAAGAAGAAGAAAATCTTTATGCACATCAGTCCCACCAAGAATCTTTTTCACTAGCTGCCACTACTGCTTTCCTCATCTAGAGACAATTTTTTGCCTATTCTTTTTTTATAAACTCACTGAATCTTATTTCGCTTGGATAGAAAACATTTGTAAACATCCGTTGGAAAGTTTTACCAGAAATGTAAACCTTTTGTCCCAATGAAAGGTAAAATACAGATTCAATCTCGGGCATTTCTAGCCCGGCCTTTGCCTTCTTATGAAATCCTCCTTGATTCCAATCTCCTTTCAGTGTCCCGTCTGGGATTTCTCCATTTGAGCTTGATTTCTCTGGACAAGTTTCAACCATGCCAATCAGCAAACAAGAACAAGGACTTGTCCATTGTCTGTGCTGTTTTAGAACTGCTGTCTTGCTATGGTTGTAGTTTTGCAATGATAATGGAAGAAGTGAACAAAGTCATTCAGTCCATGTTGGCCATTTTTCCAAATATTGAGCTATAAAAGTCGGAACAAGAGGACATTTTATTGCTTCAGCTCCCATTAGCAGCCCTCTTGTTCAGCTTAGAACTTTTCTCTTCACAATGGTGGAGATGATTGTTTACAGTTCAGGCAATTTCTGGTAAGCTTCTTAATGTAGCTTCCTTCACAATCAAGCTGGTGTTTTATGTAGGTCACGGCCAAACATTAGCGACTGGGTAAAATCAGCTCCAAACATTTCAAACTTCAACAGAGTCAAGGCCTCCTGCAAGCAATTGTTGCTCAATAGCTGAGGGTTCAGACCTTTTCCTCAAAGCAAAGCGTAGAACAAGAGGATGGTTTTTACCAGGTGAACATATTTTAAAATCTCCAACAGGTTTTCTCCTTGGATCACTCCTCATTTTGCTACTTCAGTTTTCACATCAACTTAAATCAGTTTACCTGCCCATGCAGAAGAAAACCATCTCCACAATGAAGCTGCCACCATATTTCAGTGTTATGTACAGGGTATTTTTCTCCTCACATGAAACCTTTTTCATGTAGATTTAAAAGGTTACCCAACCATCTTCTTCCATGCGTTTGCTGTATTCCGCTGCAAGTCTGGTGGGAATTGTGTCATGTCAACTTATTCTCAAATAGGACCTGTGGATCAGTTCCCCAGCATTACAATGCATCCTTCTGCTGCTTCTCTGGTTAATCCTGTGTTTGTTCCCAGCTTTCCATTATAACATATTCACTGAAGTTTGTGGATATGTAAAAAATTTAGAAACGATCTTAAATGGCTATGAATACTTTTTCAAAGCACTGTGGAGGTTTCCACTATCTCGTAATGCAGCTGTTGAGATTTTGAAGATATGCATTCTACATATGCTGTTCAAGGAAAACTGGTTCAGTATCCTAATGATTTATGGGATCATGATAGCTACTTTAATGTAATTTCTGCTCTGTTCAAAGAAGGTAAAACAATAATAATTTAGTTGTAACACACACACATCTTGGCAGTTGCGGTAAAAAGATCCTAAACAACGTTACGGGAAGGAGCCAGAAAAAGCAGCAGATTACAGAACATCAAATATCTGACTGGCTTTTACTTACAGGAAATTAAGAGGAAAAAAAGCATGTTATGGAACTGATTTGTAATAACCCCTCAGGTTAAATATTCGGTGTTGTCCCTTCAGCTCTCTTTGCCAACTTTTTAAATCTTATCAATGTGAATTTGTAGTCATAAAATGTCTATAATTTTGACAGGAGTTTAGCTGCTGTGTGAATTTCTATTTTGTGTGTGTGTGTTTTTGAAGGATTTCTTGGCTCTAGTGGCTTTTATTTCACAGTAAATTGACAGGAAAGTTGGCTTTGAAAGAGGGGAAAGGACATGCCCCCCCCAGCTGTATAAATATTCCAGATATTATGTTCGTTAAATTCAGATACTAGTGTAAGTAATTGAAAATCATAGGTTTTTGAACCAGTGGTTTATTCCTATACTTCAGTTTTATGTTATTTAACAACTCTTAAAGAGCTTTGTCTGCTGTAGAGATCTTTTCATCATTGATCTGTCAAAGCAAGGCTCATATTATTGCCTGTTTGTTTTTCACAAAGATACACAAAGAGTTAACATTTGTGAAATACTTAGAAAAGTTGGAGCCTTGACAAAAATAATAAAAACCCTTTTGGCTCTGGTTTTTATCAGAATTTATTTTATTAAAACTGCAAAATACTGCAAAGGCCATGACAGAGGAACTTGATTCTTTATTTTTTGTCTGTTTGGTAGCACGATGAGTCAGTGGATTTGCATGCAAATTTCACAAGATGTGGTTGAACTTGGTAGGCATTAAATTCTAATAAAGATTAAGTTGTAAGATTTTCTTTTATTCAACACCGGTGATTTTTTGCCATCTTGATCTGTTAAACAAAAATAATGATTCTCAGTATAAACTAAGACATAAGTGACATTTATTTAGCACACATTTTGGTTTTGCATATTGTGCACCTAGAAGCCACAACGTTAAGTTATTTAAAGATTTATGTACAGAAAATGAAACACACACTGTCACAACACTGACACATCACTGAAAGACTGATTAAGGAGTGAAAGAGATAATTTAGGCTAGAAAAGGAGAGTGTTTTCCTCATGGTGCTTTCAGCATTTTAGGGTGGTGTTTTTTTCCCCTTCACTTTTTGTTTTCGAAAAGTAGGCGTTTTGTACATTTCAAAATTAAAGTTTTCTAATTTGGGTTTCAATCATCAGGAGTAATAGAGCTACCCAAACTCTCACCACTGTTTACTTTATCAAAATCTTGACATGTCATTATCAGGATGTTTTTATGATTATTCTTACTGCACCAGCTTCTTTATAGTACCGGTACTTGTATTGCTGTTTAATGTTGATCAATGACCTTAGCTGGTCTGAAGTTTTTTAGATGTAGGCCTGGGTTTTTGTCACCTACTGGATAAGTTGTCAATATGCACTTAGAGTAAATTTAATTGGCCAGCCACTCCTGGAAAGTTGGACACGTTTTCTCCGTTTGATGGTAATGGCTATCACTGTGGTTTACTGGCTTTGGGACGTTGGCACTGAAACCAAAGGATTACTGCAGGCTCATTATTGAGTTTGTTGAGTTTTTCTTACCACCTCTATTCGTAAAGGGGCAGTTTTGGACAGTCCTCATACATGGAAAAAGTCAACAGAGCTAATATATTTTCTCCAGAAATACCCCCACTATTATTCCAATTTGTGGTTTCTGTGTGTTTTTGCAGACATATGGAATCTTATTATATTCCATGAAAAAGCTTCCTTCATGCTTTTTAACTAAAGTTGTGTCAACCTATTAGTCTCTGTCTTTCTCCCAACTGGACTTCATAATCAAGATTGATATGTTTTTCTGTCTTGTAGAGATTTTTATCATCTTGAAGTTACACTATTTTTCTTCTAATTTTGTTTGTTGTATGCATTCACAAAA
This sequence comes from Brachyrhaphis roseni, assembly GCA_903066815.1. Taxonomy (NCBI): domain Eukaryota; kingdom Metazoa; phylum Chordata; class Actinopteri; order Cyprinodontiformes; family Poeciliidae; genus Brachyrhaphis; species Brachyrhaphis roseni. Next base: position 24,823 of record CAEFZY010048528.1, read on the forward strand.
AAAGGCATTTTTTTTCTTGTAATAGCAGCATAATTTAAAGACTAAAACAAACCTGTTTTATTTTCCATAAGCATGGCCCAAGTCTGCTCATAAAAGCCTGGCCTTTTGGTAAATTTGTTTGAATATTCCTCCCTTAAGGTTTTCAGTTTTTCCGAATGTGAAGATTTGACACACTTAACTGTCTCGGTATCAACATTTCTTTGTTGGGAAAGAAAATGTTAATTTTATTTTGTTGCTGTTTATTTGGACATGTTTGTAGTTTTAATTATTATTATTTTTTTGTATTTCTGTATTCTGCTCTGGCTGTTGTTTTGCTCGGTTGCTTTTTATTTAATAAAGACAATACTCTTTTTTTTTTTTTCCCCTTACCTTTTCTATATTGCGTAAAACATTATCTTATTTGTCACATGTTGTTGTAAGCTCCACTTATGGCTGCTACTGCTGCTTGGGAGAGCCTTTGTTAATAATTGCATAGTTATCCTATGTGATTCAGAGATAAGGGGTGTCTAATCAGTTTTCGCATTATGCTAATACTATGCAGCATATTATGGGAGAGTGATAAAATTTGTGTTAAGCCTTGCTGAGCTGCTAAAATAATCATTACATTTTGTCAGCTGATGAAAAGACAGTGGGCCATGCATTGGCTGCAAAAAGTTGTACCTAGATGTTTCATTTCATTTGCTCTTCTGGTTTCTCTTTAAGCTGAATTTACACACTATTTGGCATGATGGAGCATGTTTGGTTAGGGTCTTTCCAACAACAAATAGTGCATGGGCACCTTACTGTGCCTTTCAAAGATGTTCATGCCATCTCAACTTTTTCGCCTGTTCACATTACAGCCAAACTTTAAGATGTTTAAAATTTAATGCACTTAAACACAATTCCATGTGACACTGAATTGTGAAGTAAAAGGAAGAGAATGGTTTTAAATTTTTACTTCCTTAACTGTTGTGTGCTTATGTTTTCAGCACCCTCAAGGCAATACCTTGTAGAACCACATGTCTTGCTGTAATTAGAGTTTTCTTTTATCTTATTTAACTCTGATTGTTTCAGCTGTGGCTGCTGTTAACACTCTTTATACATAAAGTTGTTGATGATGAAACCAGATTTATGGATTGTACAATTAGTAGTTGTCCTGTCAATGGATTCTCCCACCTGAACTGTGGATTTCTGGAGCTTATCCTGAGCTACAAAGGGCCTCTTTGATGCTTCTCTCTTTAGTGTGTTCTGTAATTTATTGTACATATTTTTGTTGTTGTAGGGGACTGCATAGAAACTTGGAATACTTCTCTCCACTTCATAATTATGTGTTGATTTGTGTTGGTCTATCTCAGAAAATTTCAATAAAACGCATTAATGTTGACTTTTGTAATGTGACAAAATGTGAAGAAGCCCAAGAGTTCTGAATAGTGTACAGACATTGTATCTATTCAAAATAGCTTCTCAAGGTTATCTGTCACATAGTAATCTGGTGTAGCATTGTATTTTTGTACATTTGTTGCAGATGCATGTATTGTTTAAGATCATCTGCATGCAACAATATTTCACATACATGCCAGTGTGAAAGATTAGTGATGATATATTTGGTTGTTTCTTCAAAATGTTTGTCCTGCAGGGAGACATGGCCAAATTCTTGCAATATTTGAAAAAATGTCAAATTTTTTCTGTGCATCTATGTATAATATAGAAGGAAATTGTAATGATATAACACAGTGGTCAGAGTCATTCTGATACTGTGAAAAACAGAGGCCAACTCAATGTGTTCAAACACACAGAGGCAAATCCCCCTAAATGAAATGTTTTGGGAGTCCAGCAGAGAACAAAATGTAGAACAAGCTGGTCAATGCAAATCTTTTTTGCTTTGTAATGGATTGTCCAGCTGTTATCATGTAGGAGGGTCTGATGTGTCAAAATACAATGTAGATTTATCATCAGACATTCGCTACAGCCTACAAATCAAAAAGTAATAATGATGACCAGACTGCAGACAGCTCGTAGTATCCGAGTTTAATGCATCTGTTCTACCATTTGAATCTCCATTAAATATGGAAAAATGTAAAACTCCAGAATGTAGAAACCCCTGGAGAATGAGGATATTTTTTAGCTTATACTGAATAATAAAAAGATTTAACTTCATCTGCTTTTTGTCAATAACAAAACAGAAAACACTAATTTGTGATGAAAACATTTTAAAGCAACGCAAACCTCTCCTTTTTATCAGCATTACCTTAAAATCATACCACAACAACCTAATTAAACTTCTAATATTACAGATGCACCAGTCAACTGGCCAGAGAGTGGAGTCAGGCAATTTCCCTTTGATTGACTCTGATTAAATAAAGATTTTCTTTTTAAGTGCATCAAAACTAAAGTATGGTTTTGAATCTGTTGACATAACAGCCGTCAGCAAGTGGTTTGATGGACTATTTTAGTTACAGATAAAGGTCAGGGACATGTACTTTGTTTCATAGATGGCAGTAATATTGAAAAGTCTTCATTCCTTTAACTGGAAACGTGTACCTCTGTTAAATAAGCTGTGGCATTTTCCAAAACAAATTTCTGTCATTAAATGCATACATGCTTTGAGGGGTGGGGGGTTGTCCACAAATTCACCACCTGTGAACATTGCCTTTGATCAGTAGGGATCATCTGTTTGTTTTTTTTTATTTCTGTCATATTCAGGGTGCCTACAAAAACTATTCAAACCCTTGGATTTTCATATCCTTTTAATTGCTTCAACAAATCTATAAAACTCATACTTCAGTTACAAACAGCTTCTGCACATTTTTTTTTACTATCATTTGTTATAATCCATAGAAAAAAAGGAATCTGTCACAGCTGGAAGGAGCAGGTAAAATAAACTCGTGGTTTCTTCAAAAATTTATTTTGCTTCATAAACATCAACAGCATGCACTTTTATACATAAACGGACACAATCTTGTAATTCAAACCTACTACCACAACCGACAAACCTGTAACACATTCTCCTTTTTATTTTTCGGTACTGTAATTTGTTTTATTCCTTAGAATAATTGTCACTTTAGTGAAGCACAGTGGGTGATGTGGATGTTGATAGTCAGAGAAGCTTTATAAAACTCATACTCTTTTAGTTGTGTAGACTTGTAACAACAAATGCTGCTTTAAAATGAATTTCTTCATACAGTCTAAATCACATCACCTTCATGAAGTTATAGCTGTTCTAAAATAAATAAGCACATACAGCTGCACTATGAATTAATCCCTGAGTACAAATATGTTCTTCGATGGAGGATAGGAAATCTGTTTTGACTTATCATTATACTTTCCCTTCAGACACGTCTTCTCCACGCATTCCCTACGTTAAGTATATACATAATTTAAAAAGAAGCATTTTAAATAGTCATGCTCCCCCTAATTTCCCAAAACCTAGCAGGAGGAGCCGACTCTGTGCATGTTTACCCCTGCAGTGCTGAGCAGCAGTTTGTGCACAGATTGGTGTGTGTTGCGTTGATAAACATTAGACCACAGTCTTATCGATTGTTCCTCGCTTTGATTTGATGTGTACAATGACTGTGCTGCGTCTAGCTGCGAGGAGACCACACTGTCAGGCAGAGACCCTGTGAAATCAGCAGGTCTCAAAGCCCTGCGGACAAACAGGAAGGGTTGGAGAAATGGAGGATACTGGCCTACTGGGAAGGCTAAGGGGCCAGACAGTTTAACGGAAAAAAGACGGGGCTAGTTGTGTGGTGAGCCTGGCAGCCCAACAGTTTGAGGGGGAAAAATCCTTTGGTGCAATGAAACCCTTTCAGTCATTCTTGATGCTCTGAATACTGCACTACTACAAATATAGTAGAGCAGAAGCAGAAATATATTTAGCACACTTTAAAAAAAAAAGTTACTAATTGCTAATAATGAAGCAACCATGCCAGACGTTAAGGGTTGAAGAAAGAGAAACAGCATTGCCTACACTGCTGGTTGCCTGCCATTCATCAGCTCCCTGCCAGGTGTGAGGTTGGCACGCTCCAGGGGCGAGAGGCAGAGATATGAGCGTGTCAGGGGAGGAGAGGCATCATCATCACTGGTCACTGCCTCCTCTCCAACAGCAGATAAATGTGATGCTGTATGTCTCTAAGTAGGAAGGCCATAGCTTGAAATTGGCTATGCGTCTGCAGTCCCTCTGTAATTAAGAATGCTTTTGTGATAGTTTTTGGTCCGCCCCGACGAAAGATTGCTTTACTTTTAATCATAGCTGCTCTGGCAGAACCCCTCAGAGGGCTCTGGAGATGAAGATGTAGACTGCCATTAGACTGAGGTGCTAAATTAAAGGTTTCAGTGGGCCTGAAAATTCAAGCATTTGCTTAACTGCCCTGTGTGAACTGAAGCCTCATCTCAGCTGGGCCCATATCCTTCACATATGTGAAGGATATGTGAATTATCCTTCACATACTCATTACATGAGAAAACCAAAATACTGCAATGAATACATATTTTATATGATGTGTAGCACCTGAGACCAGATGAACGAGAAGGTTTAAAATGCAAGTAATTAAGATAAACACATCTTCTTGTGCCTCAGATTAAATTGATTAAGCACAGGAAACATTAGACAGAGCCTCACCTGTCTCTAGCTTTAAAAACAATTGGCTGTTTGCAAACCAAGACAGAAACTGGAGGATTTTCATTGAGCCCTGTGAAACTCTTACTACTCGCTGCCTGATGCATGAAGGTTCAAATGCTTACCTTAAGATAGTATTTGAAAACATTTGAGGACACCAGCAGTGTTGTTTACCACATTTTCTGCAAAAACCTGTAGGCTTTCAGATAAAAATGACAGAATTTGTTTCATCAAAGTTTACACAGAGAATTTGGAAGAAAAAAAAAAAAAGGCTTGATGAGTCATTCCAACGTCTGTCTCAACTACACTTGCTACATGAAAGTCATGCACATATTATATAAATATTCCTTAAAGTGTGTAGCATATTACTGCATGTAATATGAGCAATCTGATCCCACTGCATTATGATTAGTCTCAGCTCTTATGTTCTTCTAAATTATGACATCAATAAGAAATAAAAGGTCTAAATTGAGCCGGGTGTATCTCTGCTCATACAAAAATTAAATAGGGCAAGCATCTGAAAACTTTCAGTAATGTGATTTCTGTGTATTTTTTCTGATGCATTTTGCATGCTCTTGTTTGTAAATTCCCTGGGCTTCTCTCTGTGGTAAGAAATAGATTTGAGACTCGAGCTTTGCTTTGTTTGGCTCATTTTGCAGTCATTTTAGATTACACAATATTGATGAATCGGAGGCTGGTTGTCAGTTTCCTACCAATTAATATTGTATCATGTATTTGAGCTGAACATTATAATGACTCACAGCTGTCATCTTGTTTAACTAAATGTCACAATGTAACTGAAATTAAGAACTGAAACAAAAAGCAGTTGGTCTGTAAATAAATTCAACAACATAATATCAATAATCATTTATTAGAGATGGAACCCTGGTCTCCATCACACATCTCAGTATCAATTTATACAATATCACAGTAAAAAAGGACAGCTTGGTAATTGGTAAGATATATTTCAAGTGCCCTACATTCGTGTTTTGCATATCAATGATATATTTGGTCATATGGATGAACTCTAACTGGATTAAAATATCTTTAGGTGCTGAGTGTTGTGGTAAAAAAAGAAGGAAAAAATGAGTAACGATTGCAACCAAAATGGCCATTGTAGTTTTTACCAACACTATTACAATAACTTATTTTCCTAGCCAACTGAATGGGGAATGGCTAAAACACAGAATGGCTTTTAAAGTGGGCGGATTGGTATGTTTGGATATACTTTTGGTAACAAATACCTCTGAGTGATTTGCATTTTCTTTAGTAAAAAATGTCACAGCTTCTGACATTTCGTCTGAAATATAGTTGTACAACAACTATATTTTAGGTTTTCTATAAAGTCAATAAATCTGTCTAGTTAACCACCAGACATTTTATCGGTCGTAATGTACATTTCCGTGTATACCCATAGACGTAGATTTCACAGACAGCCAAAAAGTGCAGATTTGAATTAATTTAAATTATTATAAAAAAGTCAAGGATCAGCAACTTGCAGTTGCTTTGATTTATTCCTACTGTAGCTCTCTGTGTGATGTTGGTGCCATTATTTGAATATTTAGAATCCTACTTACAGTGGCAAATATATACTGTGTCCATCTTTGCACACAGGAATTTGTTTAGCATGTTAGCATTGGCAGATGCTCGACACCTGGTCCCCTTAGTATTTTAGCTACTGTCAGTGCATTTGAACTTAGCTGACAGTCCATTTTATCTCCCTTTCACCATCATCTGTATGCGACTCACTTGAGACATTGTGCTGGGCAACAGCATTTGATATGAATAGGCACACATCCCTCTACTTATGCCCCTGCCTAGCAAACGCAGAGAACAGGACAGGGAGTGAAGTAGTAAAACAAGAATAAAGTTTCCTTCTGTCTGTCCCACAGGGACTTTCCGTCTGTCATTTTGCCTCCTTTCTGTTTTCTATCTAATTACATTACAGTCCACTTTACTAGTCATTTCCTACATTCACGACTGGCCTTTTTTTTCCCTTCTGGCCAAAATAGAAAATGGCTAATGACCCATGATTTATTAATTGAATCATTCCTGTCTGGCCAAATCATTTTGACAGTGTTACCACTAAATTCCATAATTGCTCAGAATGGCATCCTTAATTCCTCTGAGTGTTACTGGTGAGTCAGAGTGGCTGGCTAGGGCAAAGAGCACAGTTTTAAGCTGATTGTTTTTTTGACTGCAGTCACATCCAGTGATCCCCTCTTCTCTCTGTAGTTGTACATGATTTATATTATGTCCCAGTTTATCAATGTAATTTAACAAAATACTTTTTGTAGAAGAAATGTATGTATCAACCAAATCTATCATTAGTGCTGGTGCCATTAAAAAAGCAAAAAAAAAAAAACAACTAAACAAAACCTAAAACCATTAAATGTTGACTACACATGTGCATAATTTTGAATATAAATAAGTTAACTAATTGGAAAGACAATGATTCTGGTCAAAAGCACATACATGTAATATTCGCTTTGAAATTATTTCTTTCATTTGAAATACTTTAAATTTATTTATGTGAGCGCATCTACATTCTTTGATGAGAAAACAGTAATTTGGAATTTTATATGTTGTTGGATCTGATTGTGATGCATTATAGAGTGAAGATTGAGTAGGCTTCCCAATATGGATTTTGAGAATTACTCTCCCATTAGAAAATCCAACTGTGGCCAAGTTTTAACAAATTGACCCAAAATGTCACACTCCAATGCAATGAATTAATTTGGAAATAACTCAATAATCGCCAAAACTCAAACCGATAGTAAACTGTAAGAAGCTGGTAAACCACAGATGCTACCCACAGTGAAGTGAGTGTGACATCAGCATGGATTGAGAGAGAGCAATGGATTGAATCCATTACTGGGGACTCTCAAATTTAACTTTAGCTAAAGATAAATTTGTATTTGACCACTTTAAAAAGTGTTTTTTTTTTTACAAAGTTTAATAATTATACATTGAGCTTTTTAGCCACAGTGACAGAAATACTTTGTACTTTATTCATAACTTTGGTTGGTTGTTTCATGTCATTGTATTAATAAGGAGTTCTGTCCAAATTATTTTGACTACCGTATTTTCCACACTATAAGTCGCTCCGGAGTATAAGTCGCACCAGCCATAAAATGCATAATAAAGAAGAAAAATCCATATATAAGTCGCACTGGAGTATAAGTCGCATTTTTTGTGGGAAATTTATTTGATAAAATCCAACATCAAGAACAGACATGTCATCTTGAAAGGCAATAAAAATAGAATAGAGGCAACAACAGGCTGAATAATTGTACGGTATG
>CAEFZY010048532.1:0-48539 GCA_903066815.1 Brachyrhaphis roseni
TGTGTGTGCATGGTTGTTTGTCCTGTTTGTCTCTGTGTTGCCCTGCGACAGACTGGCGACCTGTCCAGGGTGTACCCTGCCTCTCGCCCGGAACGCAGCTGGAGATAGGCACCAGCACCTCCCGACCCCACAAGGGATAAGGGTGCAAGAAAATGGATGGATGGATGGATAATGATCCATTTCATGCACAGTCTCTGTGTAAAATTCTATTGGAAACCTTGATTAGTTCTCTTATCCTGTGTCAGCTTTGTTTTGAAACTTTCTGACAGATCAATGTCAACTGAAGTCCACATATATACATAAACAGATTAAAACCTCTGAGATGGGGAAATAAAGCCTCTGGCATTAATACTAGGCAACATTTGAATTGTAAAGAGAGTCATTTTGTCATCAATTCAGCCAACAAATATGCTGCTTTGCCAAACTGCACGAGTTGCCCCCCCAGATGTCCTTTCCTTGTCAGCATTAACCCCTTGATCATGTGCCAATGAAATGTCGTCACACATTCCTGAGGACTGGCATCGGAATAATGAAATTTTGCTCAGCTACGCGCGACGCTGAGGGTGGAATTTCACATTGAGGCGATGAGTGAAAGGGGAGAGAGGTGGTGCGCTAATGGTGTTCAGATGCAGAGCATAAAACTGGTTGGATGTCGTCAACCTAATCAAATGACCTGCGCTATCAAGCGGAGATTTAATGAAATGCTCCGCCAATGCCAATTCACAAAGAAATTGGCACTTTTACATGCCTCTTTAAATTATTAGTAAATGCTAAATACTTGCTGAGACATAATAATAAGCACAAAACAAGCAGCTAGACTTTCATTCATCCTCACAAACATTTGCGTCGGCCATGACCACAGGAGTGCTGGGGAAGGAAGTAATGCATCCCTTTAACATACAGAGTACAAAATGATGTAATGCAGGGATTTAGTTGTCGAGCAGCACTTATGTTCTGGATACCTCTGTCTGTGTCGCAGGTTATTACCGTACCATATATGTTTTCCAGAATATTACATGGACATAAGGGCCACTAACGCAGTGGGGGTTTTTTTTACACCATTTCCACCTCAGTCACCACATTAGCTGTGTTACCATTGACCACATAATTGGGTAATTTGACATTTTGAAAATAAAGTTGCTAAATGGAAACACACCAATTTCGAAAAGCTGAATGAAAAGTTTTGGCGCTAGTACGAGGTGGACTTTTTTGGCCATGTTGAATTTTTTATTTTTATTTTTTTGCAAAACTGAAACGAAAGCACCTTTTTCACGAAACACAAGTCACACAAAAACCAGACAGATGCTGCCTCTGGTGCAAACCACGAAGAAAAAGGTGACAGGAAGTAGTTGGGAGGATCATGGTACAGCATGTTTTTAATGAATTATAGCATGTACAAAACTTCTGAAGTGTTTTTAATTGAGTTTCTTACTTAATGAAAACGTCGAAGTTGCAAACTTGTTTTTGTAACATTAGTGGAATATAGACAGAGTTTTTCATACATATGAAGTGGAAATGCAGTTATTGTAGCGCACGTTCCTATGAATAAATATTTAATTAGTATTTTTTTAAAAAACATACAGCCACTACTAATCCAGTGGTCTTTGGGGATTTTCTCTCTTTTTTTCCACAGATGGTGGTCTCAGTGATCAGCCTCAGTTTACGAACAACTGTTATCCTTCAGGAAGTAAACTGGAGGGCCTCAATCTCCCTGTCCCTTCTCTTTGACCCCCCAGCCACCATACTCTTACCTTTAAACCAGCCTGTCTTTGTATATAAACTGTATGCATTCTGACAGCCTGTGTGGAAAGACACTCTTTTCTCTCTCTTTGTTCCCTTCTTGAACCCCACTTCCACATTTTTCAGCCAGCAGGGAGACGTTCTTTAAGGGCTTTAAAATAATCAGTGTTGGGCTGTCTAATTGAGCCCGGGCTGACCCCCAATCTGACCGTGCTGTCTGGTTTCCATCCATGCGTTTGATTGAAATGGGAAAAGTAGACAAGGATCCAACTCATTTATTTATGTTCAGCAATGCCCTGTGCTGCACGGCCCGGCAGTGGATTAGCACTCTTTAGATGAGTCCGCCATGCGGGGGCTAGTGGGATCCCGCTTTCCAAAGACTCGATGGAAGAATTGAATGTGCCGCACACCGTCAGGACTAGGACTCAATTCTGAGTCATTTTTCAGTCAATGTCCCTTTTAAACCTTTTTGTGTTAATCTTGGGTATTTGTAGCTTTTTCCCAGCCCTGTCCGTATTTAGAGAAAAAGTAAGTTTTAAACATATCAACATTTTCTGAGAAAATATATTTCAAAAGGGCCAATCCACCATACTCCCATCGGTCAATACTAACATCAATTAGTATAGGCCAAGGTTAGTTGGTCATTTTTCAAAATGTAGCAAAGTATATAATATTGCCACCTTCCTAAAATAATGGCCCAAGTCATTGGGCCATTATTTTAGGAAAGTGATTTTTTTATATATACCTAGAATCATCTTTTTTTTCCCCCTCCAAAATTACTTTTGACAAAAAATGACTTAGGCCAATTGTTTATATTGGTAAATATTGTTTATCAGATGTAACAGCAATATGAATTTCGGAATATAGGTATCGTCTGAAATGTTCATATTGGTGCATCTCTAATTGACAACATGGCTAATTGACACACTTGATGCGTAAGACTCCACTGCTGAAGAGCTGTAAAATATTGGGACAATTAGTCCAAACTGATTGATGGATGGATATAAAAAGCAAAAATAAAAAAACCCAAAGATTGGGAGCAACTTATTTTTATCAAGTGGAATGGGGAGTAAATTCTGGAAACGCTAAAAAAATTTTCCCCTCCACACTATTATTTTTCCATACTTTAGTCTTAAAACTATTTACAGCAAACCCAATGAGAGAAGAATTGAAGCACTGATGTTTTCACAAAAGAGTCAGTATGCAAGTATGCTGGTCAAAAATGGCTCTTTATAAACAACCTTATGATGATGCTTGTCTGCTGTGGATTAAACACATCTGTCATGGAAACACCTCCGTCCATTTATTGACAGTCCTACATGAAGCATGATGTCAAAAACTGAGTGAGAGCTAAATCTGCAGGCGTGCATTAGACCTAAGCCACTGTGTAATTAAATATTAGCTAAATCCTTCCTATACTGCTGAGAGTTGACCTAAAAAATAATAATAATAAAAAATAGAGCAAAAGCAAAAACAGAAATGTGTAACTGGAATGCACAACTACCTTGTGGCAACACATCTGGTCTTCTGTGTTTATATTTAGCATAATTTAATTAGACCATCAAACAGCTTTCGTTGAAGTATCCTCACCTTAAATCTGGATCCTGAAACCTTTTTTTAAGGTGTTTTCAATTTAGGCTGTTCTTACATTGCCTTTATTTCTGAGAAATTGAGGCTGGTATGAAATGTTTGTGCTCTGCATATAACTGGTCATAAATAAAATATTGCAGTTGGCTTTGTTATATATTTCTGATGATCTCAGCCTGCCTTTTCCACATATATTTTTAAAATTTATTAAAAATATTCACAGAACAGTAAGAATATTTTCTTTAGAAAGGGAGAGTAAAGTGGGTCTCTACTTTAGGTTCTCTGGGATGCTATATCACCATTTTAGTGCAGTCTACCATGGTGGATATCTTCTATTCCTTTTTGAGTCTCAGAAATAAAATAGCCGATTTTCCTCAATTACTTTTTATCTTCATTTCTCTCTGTTTTCTATGGGAGCAGGGTTAACTGTATTAACAAATCTACCTTTACATCAACCCTCTTTACTTCAATTTTTTTTTCTGTACAGCTGTCTCTCCTCTTTGTCAAAGCCTAAGGACTTATTGCCACTTCTGAGGAAAAATAAAATCTTTATTTGAAGGTTAAAGCTAGAGTGCCAGATGTTCCTGTGTCCCTCTGTTATCGAATCATGCTTTTATCAATTTGTTTCGGCCCGTACTACTCCCACTACTTGGTATTGCTATAGTTCTCTTTTTTTGGATAAAGCTGCACTCACACTGTTTTCTCTCCTGTAATGTATTTAAAAAATGTGTGCTATGTAAGCTGTGGAAATGAAGAGGATCATCAAGTATGGTCACATCTTTGCAGTATATGTGTCAGCATAGAGTGTGTATTGGAATTAGGGGTGTGGTATTTACAGTGTGCAACCATGTAAAGACCATCTAAGCCACTTTTGACATGACATCATCTGATCATATTTAATTTTGTTTTCATATTAAACAACTGCCCCTAAGTGGTCACATAATTATTAGTGTTGCTGTCCATTTGACTTTCATTTTCAAGGATTTAGCATGCTGATGTGAGTGAAATATCTGCAAAGTTGTTGCTTCAGTTGTTGCTAATTTTGTAGCAATTAGGAATCCACCGATGAGAAAAGTTGGGGACCAATATTCAAAATTATTGTTGCTGTTGTGACTGATAACCAATATTTACAGATACTATATATTTCAATACCTATGGAAAAAAATGACTGCACCTCTCACCAGCATCCACTGCATTTCTATGTTCCCAAACATTCATAGGTAAAAGAATAAGCATATAAATTCCTACAAATTAGAAAAATCTCCTTTTAATAAGTAGTGCTTGTTGTTTTTTTTTTCTTCCAGCGTCTCACAGTCCTGTCCCCTCAAGCAGAGGCAAAATTGACATTTACCTCTCCTTTAGACAAAGAGCACTGGGGAGCTTGAATGGGGGATCGGAGGGAGAAGCTGGCAACTTCAGGGCACAGAGCAGATGGGTTGACTTGAAAAGCATGGCATTGTAAACCAAATTTAAATTAATCCCTGTTTTGTGTGCCTCGATTGAACAATGCTGTCCTTCCTGGGTCTTGGAGAGACTTTCACACCGAGGGGAGAGTCGGGCCTTCACCGCATCCGACACTCTATTCACATCACTGCTCTCAATTACCTGCCACAGAAATGCAGTACTTTGTAGACTCAGGCAAAATTACTTCACATAATTCAAGGCAGAAACCATGAAGTGAATAAATTTGAATATTCATTATGCATCTCTTGCTTTATAGCAAGTATGCAACTTGCAGAAGCTGGCTGGTCCTTACCATCTCTTCAGTGTTTGTGTGCATGTATGTATGTATATATATATATATATATATATGTATATATATCAATAACACATAGAGCCATGCTCTTTTTTGTACATTTTAATGCAAAGCAATGAAAGGATTTCCATATAAAGTAGTCCCCAATTTCTGAAGACCATTTGACTTTCCCTTTTTTGCAAAGGGGGCATGACCGTGTTCCCTGTGGGCCTGACATGTCTGAACAAAGAAAAGTGGGGTCCAAATCTCCTCTCCTCTTGCCCCGGCTTTCACCCAAACTTTTCTTGCCTCTCTTCATATATATTCAGTACCTCCAGGATGCAGCGATAATTTTTTTGTGAATGTTGCGGCCTAAAACGATTGATTTTTTAAAGCTGATCTTACGAAGAAGTTGAAATTGCTGTGCATGACCTTCCTCCATTAAAAGACAGCCTTAATATGAATAAACTCATGTCCTGAGGATTTGTTAAAATGCCAAAGAAAAAGTCTGTATTGGTCGTTCAAATTATGTTTATACAATAGAGGCAAATTCTGCCGGACTCAAAATGTTTTTTGCCAAAAAAAATAAAACAAAAAAAAACTATATATCCGTTTAGTTTTGCACATCATTTATCTTCGGGATTCGGCTTTTAAGAGACAAAATAGGAATCTAAATTATAAGGGGTCTAGGAGTATTGGTCAAAATTCACCTGCGTCCAGTGATTGTCCAGGAACTGAACAGAAAACATTAAGGTCATTGGTCATATTCTTGGAAAAGTTCTAATGTCTAGTAAAAATTTGCAAATGATGACTGAATTCATTAATAGTTATGACATTCTGGAAGGATTTCATATTGTTTTAGTGCTTTTCAGTCTAAGCTTCATTAAGAATCCTCAGTTTTTATTATGTTTTCAGTGACCATTGATGTTTAGTCTTCTGACACTTTAATAAGAATGTCTGCCTTCACATCATCATGAAAACCCCTTTGCAACACCTTTTCTAATTGCTTTCACTGGTTGTCTGTATGTGTCCACTGCAGAACTGGGACATTAAACCCGCTGCTTGTGTTATTTGATGCAGTCATTCTTTAATTATCTTACCGGCCTCGTCTGTCTTATCATTCATTGTTTCGCTTTTTTGTTTTTGCTGCAAGCGCCTTGTTCTGCAGCGGTCTAATCCAAGGCTTTTGTTAAACTGTTCTTCCCATTGGGAGTCAATAAAATAATAGTCGATTACATGAGGTTGCAACTTTTTTTTAATTTTTTTTATGGTTTTACTGGAAACTAGACCTTTAAAAACCTGTGCTAATAAATTTCTGGCTGTCACTCCTGAATTTAGCTTTTTTTTTTTTTTTTTTTTTTTTCACAAATCTGTCCCAGAGGCTGTTTGTTGCTGACTGGCTCTGAGGGAAGATTAATGCTGAGCTGAACTTGGACAGAAACCTTTCTCACCAAACGCTTTGGTGGAGCCTGTACACTCAGCATTTAAACAGAGCCAAACACACACACACACATGCAGATACCTCTAACTTGTGAATGTCACACACGCCCTCACTGCTGCAGCCCTGTTCTGTTGATGGTGGGCTAAATGATCCATAGCGATGTATATGGAGTGCAGCTCCGCTCTTTGGTCACAGACACTTGCTTTTTATTGAACTTACAACATTAAGTCCATACAAATGTTGACTCGTGTATTATCAAAGCTATCAAGAGCGAGACAACTCTCTGCCATTTCACTTTGGCCCTGACTACACTACATCAGTTATTTTCTCTCTCTCTGTGTTAAAGATGTTCCAGTCAGGCCTTTTAGCTCAGATACTAAGGCGATACTGTTTATGAGGTGAAATACCACATTGCATTTATTCCCTATTACATGGTCTAGATTAGTTTTGTGATTTCGTTGTACTTAACTTGCTCAGCAATAATATTCCACAGGCTGCTGTCTTTCCTGTCTGTTTGTCTCGGCAGCAACAAAGATTTTGTCCCGAACAGAGCTTCTGAGAATCTGCCGGACAAACAAGTTTAATTTATGCAGCCGCCACTTTACAGCAGGACTTCAGAGGTTTTGGTGCCAGACTGCACACCTTCAGGTGACGGCTAGAATAAAGGGAACCAGCGCACTGTTAGGCAGCTGGTCATCATGCTAATCCTCACCAGTGTATATTTTCTTTATAAGAAAAATGATCTACTATCTAACATCGTGGTAGTAGGAATAAAAATGTCTGTGGTTCTACCAAAACATGTGAAGTAGGGTTAAAGTCTGTTTTTGTCAATTCTTTGCTTACTCATCCAAATGCAGTTTGTGTTCAAATGAGACACTCAAACACAACAAGAAAAATAGTGTTTTGGTTTTTCCCTTTAAGAGAGATGGATAACAAAGATGAAAATGCAGAAGGATGCCTCATGCTAGCTGTGCTAATGCTATAGCTCTGTTGTTTCAGAGCAACTTGAAAAGTTCTGGAAAGATGCTGCATCTGCAACAGAGAAGTAAAAAACCTCATAGGCTATGCAAGCTAACGCTGTTTAAATATTAACTTCTCAGACATGAGGGGGCGCTCTCGGAGATTAGCTTGCTAGATGTAAACTGCAAAATTTTAGATTTTTATAAATGAGGGCTGAATTGAATCTAACTTCTGGCTTTGCCCTAAGGATGAAACAAACCCTAACAAGAAAGAGTACTGTGACTTAAGAAATGTTGCCACTTTATTGAAAATGGTATCAAAGTATCTGATATATTTCTTAGTATTAGTACTGAGTTTAAAATGTTAGTACTGGGATCCTAATGGGGAGGATTACCTGCTGATTTGTGTTTTCCTCTTGTTCGACATTACAGATAAATCCCATTATCCTCAACCTCTATTTCCTACCGTTTTGTCCCAAAGCTGACCCTTCTGGCATCCACCACTACAGCCTATGTGGCATCACTCTAAACCTCAAACAGTTTACTCTCTGTTCTATTAATAAATGCCTCTGACAAACTATTGACTAAAAACAAAATGCCCTCAAGTAGGAATCCACAGACAGAAAAGAAATAGAAAGTATCCTGTTTGTGAAACTGCTTGTTTGGAAAAGAGAAATGATCTTTGTGCCCTTACTGAGGTCTGCTGCTGTGATGAATGGCTCTGTATGGCCTTTTTTTTTTTTTTTTTTTTTTTTTACTGCTCTGGGCATTCCACTGTCTGGGCTGTTTACTGTTACCACACCTCACTTCTCTGTGTGTAATGGTAACCAGCCTCAGTCACACATGGGGCTGTCAATGCCAAGCACATTGCCCCAGTGTAGTTCTTCTGATCCCGTTTCAAAGCTGATTCACTCTGCTGGCCGGAGCCGTCGCATTCCAGCGACATAGCTTCACGCCACGTAGCTTGGGAGATCTGAAGTGTAGAAACCAAAACAGTGTTGCAGCTGCAGAGGGGAATCATCGCAAACAATTGTGAACTTGACAGAAAGGTGGCAGGGGGCAGGGGGAGTTAATGTTCAGCTGCATTTTAAACTATTAGCTACTGTCTCAAACTGTCCAGGCAGCACAGCTGTATCTTATTCTTTTTTTCTTTATGTCAGATAGATTATATGGCTTGTTAAGGCGAGATTTAGAGTCAGTAAATCTACATTAGCTGTAGAAAGGAGGGGGTGACCTTTCTAGCTGTAATTAGACAGCAAGCCTGCCTCCAGCTTCACTGCCTTAGAGCCCAGCTCAGCGGCGACCCCCATCACAACGTGCGGACATCCATTGATTGGTCAGGGACAGGTGAGGACGTCAGTGCAACCTGCGGTTGGACCACGTGCGAGCACGTCCGTGTGGATTTGCGTGCTTCTCTGTTTCTTGTTAGGGAGACAGCAGGCTTGTTAGGGAAATGTTGATGGCCGCTTTAGAACGCAGCACCTCAAGTCTGGATTTTCTTTTTCCACCACCTAAATGAGTCTATTTGTACTTACTGATTCGGAAAATCTTAGCCACAGTGAGAAAAAAAAAAGTGGTTTGAGAGCCATCGTTTTCCTTTAACCAGTTTAGAGTGTAAGCAGCATGTTGGCGTTGACCTCAGTTAAAGTTTGCTGAAGTAAAAGAGACAACAATCTAAGTAATCTAAAATTGAGGTGAAGCAAAGGACTGTTTTTGGGGCAAGCCAAAGGAGAGTGACATTTCTCAGAAAAAAAGAGTTGACTGGATGTTAAAGCCTCTAATTATTGAAATGGTTGTGCTTCTTAATACTTTTTTACCTGCAAGCTTTTCCTGGATCTTCAATATCCATACTTGCCATAATGCTGACTGCCTTTGCTGTTCATCGCTGTTTTTTATTTCTCCTATTTTTTTATGTCTGTTCCCTTTTTGCAGGTAGCGCAGCATTGTGATAGACATCAACCCTTCAGCTGGTTCTGTCTTCTTTTCACCTTCTTCTCCACTTTCCTTCACATGCTTTTTTCTAAGGTTGTGTGTTTTTTTTTAAGTATTTATCACAGACATTTTAGCTGCAGTTGTCCTTCCTGCATGGTCTGCTGCAGTGCCTTGATGACACATTTTAACAAAATGCAAACCCGAACTTCAGCGTATTTTATTAGAGTTTTGTATGAGTCTTCCAAGGGAAGTAAAGTAGAAGAAAATTATATATATTTTTAAAAGTTTTTGCTTTGTGTTCACTGATTGCAGATTTCTGGCCGATTGCCAATTTTTAAAAAGCTTGACCTGCTGATTCGATTTTGGTCGATGCCAATTTTTTTAACACTGTCAGGTGTCATGGTGACCTTCAATGCTCCAAACTTATCATCTTGAAAAATATTGAACAAACACTCGTGAAACAATGCAAACATGTTTTAACTACATATTAGGTAGCGCTTTTAGTAATTTTAAGACTTTTGTGAAGGCAGATGAGACTGGTTTCACATGTATTTATCAGCCAATCAGCAATGTACAAAAATTAAGGAAATTGGGGGCTATTAATTGGCTGGTTGATCAATCAGTGTACCCCTAGTTGCTACAATTAGTAACTCTTGACAGTACAACCCGTTTCCTTCGGAGGTCACCTAATCAGTGAATAGCGGAAACTTTGTGTAATTCTATCTTTTATTTGCAGTCTGCTGCAGCAATTACGAGAAAGAAGGTAGAAAACGTGAGTTAAAAGTTTTATGTTTTTGGCCCACTCGCAAAAATGCTACGAGTGGTGGAAAGCCAATACTGCGGAAAACATAATGCTCACAGGGAAACATGGTGGCACTATTGTGGAGATGTGTTTCTTCAACAAGGAAATGGAAGATGGTCTACAAACTATTGTTTGAGTGGAACTAATTGCTTGCTACCCTTTCAAATTTCGGTTATAATTTCTTCAATTAAATACAATGAAGTTTACTTTAGTAACATAAGTGCCAGCCATCTTACTGCATTATTTAATTTTCTAAAGATATACTTCTGTCCACGCTGTTGAAGGGTCACCGTTTTGCTTTAATGTCAAGCGGCTAATGCTACATTTCACGGCTCTCCTCGCCATTTAGTGGTGCACAACTCCCCGCTTCCCCTCCAGCTCGACTATGCTAGAAGACTAAAACCCTTGTTGAGGTGTTGTTGTGGTTGTTGGCACAAACTGTTTCTCAAGGGGCTCCTTCAACTTTTCTCTCCTCCTTTAAGTGTCCCTGGCTGCTGGCCCTCAACTCCCACTCTTTCTTGCCTCCGCCACAAAGCTGCTGTCAGTTCCCGGTCCACATGTTTAAGGCCCTCAAGCCTTTTATTTAAGACCCAGGCTCTGGTTAGGCGTCACTGTTCCAGCAACAGATAGGGCACCATGAAAGGGAGGGTGCAGGCCTCCATTCAGCTGTCCGGAAAGGCATGGAGGAAAGCTGGACAGAAAAAGTGATGGAAATAAAGTAGAAACACTCTCCTTGGAACAATTGCTTTCAGCTCGGCTGACACTATGTACTCTGAAGAGAGGTATCTTTGTGTAAAGAGGTAGAGTCACTATTCACCCACACAGAGTGCCCTCAGTTCATAAGGCTACATAAAAAAACGTGTGAAAATGGTAGTTTGGCTTGGAGGAACAGTGGAGTTCAGCCAGATCCATACACAACAGCCTTTCTGTTAGGCTGCCTGTCTTGCCTCCACAGTGCAGGAGCCCAGACACATTAACAAATACAAGCTCTAATAAAATAAAAAAGGGAAAAAAAAGCTCCACTTCTGGACAATGTTCTGCTGCCTCTGCCAGAGGTCTGATAGGGTGTATACGAGGAACGGAGGAGCTACGCCATTCATTCCATTTGACTCTATTCTGGGTCTGTTTTTCTCTTTATATGGCTTTTGTTAAGTGCTTATGACTCACGACATACCCGAAACTACCAGAGATTGAATTCTTGAATTTTAACCCATTCGGTCATTCCCTGTACTTGCTACCTCTCAGGTATTAGCTTCTAATTGGGTCTGACAGAGTTATTGTCTCGCACATGTGCAGAGGATCCAGCAGTCTGCCGATGTTCTGAGGTGACGTAGTCCCTTAGTGGTACAACTAACTAGGTAGAGATGACGGAGCCTGTCAGCAGCTCTTTAGAGCGTCTGTGTTTAGGGCACTAGAGACTGAGGCCCTAATTGGCAATCAGTGACGAAGGTCTGAATAGACTATTGTTACTGGACTGCCAGGCACTTGATCAGCCAGTGTGGAGAGAGACAATTCAAGTTTAAAGTGGGAATGAGAGTACACGGCTGCACAAACATTGGTCTAGTGAAGGTTGTAATTGTTGGCACCCATCAAGGAGTACAATGACTTAGATGGTGTGTAGGAAAAGTAGAGATGCACAGATGCAGTCAGTTTATGATTTGAAAGTGGTCTGTCTTTAGCCAAGTCCTTGGCAGTAATGGTGGTAGGAATTTGTCTTGTCCAGTGGATTTCAAGTCCAAACTCCCTCTCTGTCTCTCTCAGGCGTTGCCTGCTAATCATGCTCACCTTCCAAAGCTGTGGCTACAATGTAGTATCTCTCCACTATCAGCGTGTGAATGTGTGCGTAAATGAGTGAATGACTGAATGTAGATATTGCCTGTTGGTTATTAAAAATCTATACCTTAACTTCTGGACTATTGAAAGAAAACATTATAGTTGTCATCTTCAGTTTCGGAATTGAACAGCCTCACACACGCTTCCACAGTCTCTCTTCTGGTGGCGCTTTCGATGTCACTTTTGCCTTGAAACAAAATTCAGTCTTGAGCTTTTGCTTTCCTCTTATCACACACCAATCCACCCCAGCCCAGTGTTCAAAGCAGGGTCGGCCCAAGGCATAAGCAAACTAAACAGCTGCTTAGGGCTCCTGTGTGTAGGGGTGCACTGATTGCAGTTTTCTGGCCGATCCCTGGTTATCGATCTTTAAAAAGCCTGACCAGACGATTTTGATTTTGGCTGATATAATTTTTTTTTTTGTCTGAAATGTCACTAAAATGGCGACCTGCATTTTGACTGGTCTGTGACTGTGTAAGAGGTGTGACTGGTCTGCCAGTCACACCTCTTACTGTAGAGCAGAAGAGGACAGAGGCTGATTTAAACCTTTGCTGATGAAGATAAGATCAGGGGATAAGATAGACTTCACGTGTAAGTATCAGCCGATCACTGATCCCCCAAAATTAAGGAAATCGGCGCCCAGAAATCAACTGGTCGATAAATCAATTGGCCTATATTATACATAATATAATATACATAATGTAAACAGCACTGCCAGAGATGCAATAAGTTTATAGCAGGTGTGTGAATGATCTAATGATCGGACTGCTGATTGCAGCCAATCCACGTTGTTAGCAGAACTAGAGGGCCCCAAAACCACATTTTGCTTGGGGCCCCATGGAGGCTTGGGCTGGGTCTGGTTCAATGTGTGCAGAAAAATGTTGTAATTTTTCTCAAACTGCCAATACACCCTAAATACTTCATCAGGTGGTCATTTAGTTCTGTTGCCATCTGGTTCTTTTGCAGGTTAGTCAGTTTAGGTTGTTTTCATTCCTGTAAAATTGGGTATGAAAAATAGCAGTTTCCAACTGGGCATACCTTTTTTACATCCTTGAAGTATTTGTCAATTAGACAAAGGAGCAAATTTGTATGTAATATATTAGATCATGGAGATTATTACCTAAGGATAATGGTGAATTACAAAACTGTATTTGAATATAGAGCAAGAAAAAGTCCATTTTAGTTGTGAGGAAAGAACCAGCAGTATTTTTGCAGATAAAATCAAATTTAAAGAGTGAAACCTTTAAGCCTAGGCTCAGTTAAAGCTGCTGTTAAACTTTCCTTTCTGTGGTCAGAAGGCAGTATTGGCCATGAAAGGATAGAATTAAAATGTCCACTGTAGATGCTTGGAAATGTTTGAGTTGTAGTGATAAATTTTCCTTGGCATATTGGCATTTTTTCCAATTTCACATTTCATCATTTCCCAAACCCAGAAAAGTTTTGCTTAATATGTTAACACCTTTCTGTTTGTTTCGTGTCATTTTCCTCTTGTAAACACCACTCCCCAGACTGTTTGATGTTAAATGCTTGAGGCGGATCTTCTGAATCAGTAGCTTTTTATACATACAAGCTTCCCGTGTTGCCTTCTGTTACTTTCATTTAATTAATGCGTCTCCCAAGTCACACAGTGTGCAGTAACTAGGGATGCATGACACACAAGTTTAGACCTTTTGTTCTTTTATCTGTGTGTTTTATTAGGGTAATTTGATTTCTGCAGATGGCATTTAAGTATTTGGTTCCAACCCACCTCTAAGCTTTTACTCTCTAACTATAGCAAAGACATGCATGTTGAGCTAATGTGATAAAGAGATATAAATAAAATGTTACTGGTTCAGAAAGCCTTTGTTGGCCAATAAAAATGAGATTTACAATATCTATTCTAGAGCAATGTTTCTCAAACATATTATGCTCTCTTCCTTTGTCTTTGCAAACTTTCTGAAACAGTAGAACAGGACTTGGACTAAGTTGTCCTATGTGATAATAAAGAAAAGAAACAAGTGTTTTATTTATTTATTTATTAAATTTTTTTTGGTTGCTGTTTGATTATGTCTTCCATCTTCATGCAAAATTATAGATTTTCACATGTATGTTGGATAATAGATAGTTCGCTGAAAGTTTCCCGCCCTCCGACTTCAAAAATGTAATATTGCCATATTAAAAATAACCACATTGCATATAAAACTTTTATATATAAAGCAATGGAAGGAGAGTATCGGGACAAAAATCTGCATAAAAGAGCTAGGCTTTACCTGTTGCCAAACAGATGCACACTCACATTATCTTACCCATAAGTGAAAAACCGGACTGCGGCACACGTGCCCTTACATGTCAGCAGTCAGCGGGGTTCCTGCTCAGCATGTGTGCAGCACCCCACCTTGGCTCTGTCATGTTTTCCATATAAAAGCACCGGTGTGGTGGGCTCCTGCTGGCGGCGGGTTAGGAGTCTTGTCCCTCAGCTGTAGATGAGAGCTTAATCGTCTCATTATCTCAGTCGGTTCTGGGTGCAGATGGCATTTTGGCATTGAAGCAGGCTGCAGATCCTCTCTTTCAACTGTAGTTACACCCTGAGATCCCTTTGGCTGCTGCTGCTGTTGGTGTGTGTGTGTCTGCATCACATGTGTGTGTGGGGTGTACATATGAGAGTTTGGATTTGAATATATTCTCTGCTTGTTGCTCTCCAGGTGCCTTACCAAGGGCACGGATTCTATCAACTCCAGTTGTGTGTTTATTCAAAACTGATGAGAGATGTGATGTGTTCAAGGTTCACTTTTTCCAAAACCCATCTATAGGGTTAAAAAGGCAGAAGCCTTTCTTATGCCTGATGGGAGAAAAAAAGTTCCTTTATAATTCTGTTAAAATCCTACAATCATTTTTTTACTCTTTGTTATTCGTTCTTTCATTTTGGATTTTCAGAACAGATTATTGGAACTGCTCTGTTCTCAGAGGTGTCTTTGGTAACCCTGATAGTCAAAGGTCATGCAAGATATTTACAAGGCTGTCAGCAAAAACCGACTCTGCCAGCTCATGAAATGACAAACTCTTGAAAACATTCTTGTAAATTTTCTGCCAACAGATTAGAGAGAAAGGCGAGCAAACTGACTACTGAGACGCAGAAGTAGTTGTGCTGACAAAAACCAGAAACCCCTTCCGTTATTGTCAGCGCTATACGACCAGGCAGTCTGTAGGTTTGAGCTGCACTCAAATATGGCACATGGCCACCCAATGAACTGTATCACCAACTCACATGATTTACTTGCACTTTGTTGAAGTTTGAATCAAAATTACAATCCTTATATAAAAAAGCTGCATATTTTTCGCTATTTTTCTAAATGTTTGAATTTGCAAACATTAGACCTTGAAATTGACTTTGCCTGGGGACAACTGATGAGTGCATATCCATCTCTAACCTTTTTACAATTTTTGATAATTTTTTTTAAAGTGTTGATATACCTGCTGTTGATTGATTAGTTAGATCTACGTTGACCTGCCCATCACAAATCACAGCTGACCAATTTTGTGCATAGAAAATAAAAATTTTTGGCTAATTGACGCAGTTTATTTATTTATTTTTATTGTGTTTTCCAGGTAGATTGTGCTATTTTATAGTTAAGTCAAATAACTATGCTACCTTCAGTTGCTGTTCAATGGTGTGTACATAAAACGTAATTTAAAATAATTTTTTATTGTTTTATTTTTTCACTTTTTAAATGGCCTCTGTCTCTTTAAGAAGCTACCACTCTTGGTCACACTCCTCCTTAATCACGTTATCAACAATACTTCTCATTATGCCGTTTACAACCGTTCTTAGGAGCGTTGGACTGAGAAGTAGTTTGTGTGGTGAGCTCAGCAGACTACAGTTCCACCAGGTGTGGGTAGGGGTGCTCTGTGGGGCAGGCACTCAAGCCCCAAGGTGGAGCTGTATGGAAATAGGTGGAGCTTTGTGAGAAAAAGCATTTAGGCACCCTCAAATGGTTACCATGAGAGACTGGAGGATTTTCAGACATGTATGAAAGAGTCAAATCAACATGTTTTGGTGAGGGAATGCTATTATATAAAGTTTAAAATGTAATTTTTTCTTAATACCCTGGCTTTATTAAGCTAAATGAAATCACTAATGTAGTTACCTAAATTAGAACTGCTTTTAAACGAAGAAAAATAACTTTTTGTGAAGGAAAGTGGAACAGATAGACGCTGTTGGCCAATCATTGACAGATGAAAGATTGGTGTGTGGGGGTGTGTGTGTGTGTGTGTTTGACTCTTTGGGCATGTGTGTACGTCTGTGGAGGTCATTCTGGGCTTCCTGTTGACAGCTGCAGGCTGTGGGCAGATTTACTCTCTAGCAGATGCTGCTTAGGGACACAGGTCAGTCTTAGGTTTACATTATGCCATTTGGCTGCATCTATTTCTGGAGCCGCTCTATAGAACGGGAATGGGTAAACAAAGTGGGGCTACTTTAAATGTCTGGACTGTATTTGTTGTATGCTTACAGCCCATGGGTGTTTTGGTAATAGCAGTTGTTCACTTTAGCCGGTCAACATCATTACCGAACCTGACAATAGGAGGCATGACTGGTCTCCCTCAGCATGGTAAAAGAAATCCACTAAAGAATCACTGTGGCATTCCAGTTTCTTTTATCTTCGGTTTTTTTTTCCTGGTTTATGCTTTCTTCAGCTTTACAGTTCTGCTCAATGTCTTCAGACTTTTATGTCACATATAATTTGTTTCCCATTGTGATATTTTGTAAAACCTGGATATTCTCAGCGATTAAATATGGACTCAGCACTAAGTGCAGACACGCACGACAGAGACTGGTACCAATTGGTGGCCCCTCGGGGTTGGTGGAATTGTCTGGCTTTCGTCGTGGAGGCTTCAAAGTACATTTTTGTACTGGCAGGCGTTAAACCACATCCAGGAGACCTTTAAATAGATTTGCAGACAAATAAAGTAGTTACCCTCCATGTCTTGTTAAAAGCCTCCATCATTTCTACTCTTTTCTTTTATTGGGTCTTGCAGTGAGTCCACTGAGGGACTTATTCAATTGTTCTGTTATGTGTTGGCAGTTCTGACTCTGAGGAATGAATCCAAATGGAGTACATATGCTTAGCCAAAAAAGTCAAACAAAGAGGAGAAAAGAATACAAAAATACTACCGTATTTTCCAGACTGTAAGTTGCACTTTTTCATATTTTGGATGGTCCTGCAACTTGTAGTCCAGTTTCTCTTCATGTATATGAAGAGAAATAAGATTTTTTATTTTTTTTGGGCTGATGCGTAAAATGTTAATTCATACTGATGGACGTAGACCAAGGATTAAACATTATTGTCTGCAGTCGGGAGGAAAGCTAATCACGGGCTGAAAGGAACCAGAACCAGAGCTGGAGGAACGACTCCACAGTTGAATGCTTAAAGAACGCACTTTACTGTGAGACTAGTGAATGGGGCAGCTATATCTTCAGATATAGCTATATCTTCAGATATAGCTATATCTTCAGATATAGCTATATCTTCAGATATAGTTGCCCTTGGCAACTCCCCATCATGTAGGGAGTTGCCAAGGAGATGAATATGATTGACTTTGGACCTTTGGGCTTTCTTGGCATTATCACTTCAATGAACGCATCGCCCCTCTGTCTCCCACTGGATGCATCTATGCTATGCTACGCTACGCACTTTACCGGTGTGAATCGCCACTAGGTAGCTCAGACAGTCGAACACCTGTTTGGTTAGGAACACCTGATGAGGTAGCACAAATTGTCAGAATGCTGGCAAAGCGGAGTTGCTCTTGAGCAACCTGATTTAGAGCACCGACATCATTGCGTCAGATCTGCCAGCAGACTTCTGAGCCACAGTTCACAGTTTCTGTGAGTTTGTTAAAAAGCAGGTAACTGAACACAAAATGTCACCAGAACCTTTTGTCAACGACCATAAGACCCCCATGTTTGACAATTTCTAAATAAATGTGACTTATGTGATTTTTCTTTTCATAATCCGTTTTTGATTGATGCAACTGATAGTACAGAAAATACGGTATAGAGTTTTCTTGTAATAAAATAAAAATTTACAGTGCTACTCAAACCTATTGTATTTGTTCATGTTTGATTCATCACAACAAATTTAAATGTTTTTCTCGTGTAATAGAACATCACATTTTATTGCCTGTTGGGAAAGTAAGAGGAAAATAATACATGTTTAAATCATCTCAATAAAAATCCTAATACTCAATGTCTTTGAACTTCTTTCAGAGTGCGGTTCAGTTCAATTAAAATGAAAGGGAAGGAAATAAGTGAAAATATTTGAAAGCATGGCCGTCCACCTGAACTGTCAGGTCTACTGCAACTCAAGAGAAGACAGCCATGTTCATAGAAAGCCATAAGAAGTTTTATTTGCAGTTTTAGGAACAATTGGGGGACACAGAAAATGTTCAAAAGAAGATGGTCTGGTCAAACTTGAACTTTTTAGCCTACACACAAAATCCTTTGTGAAACAAAAACCCAACACTTCACATGATCCTGAACGCACCGACCTCACTATGACATATGGTGGTGGCAGCATCATGTAGGGAGAGCCAAGCTGGACAGAGTTGTAAATTAGCGCTCTAGCAAGATAAAATAAAAGGTTAATTTAAGGAGGGATTGTGGTCAATGGATGATGGGTGTGGAAACAATGTTACAATCTAAAATGAAATTCCTTTAAGTTAGCTGAGGTAGTTAGCTCACAAATGGTGTTTGTGGGGTATGAAGACCTTTGCAAAGCTCTGTAAAAGGAAAGCCAAAGACCGATTGAGAAGTGAGTAAAAGCATGGACAATGTTGTAATAGATTTACTATTTGTTTAACTTGTAAAAATGCTTTTCAGATCTCTTTCCTTCCCCTTTCTCTCTCCGGCGACTCACTGAGTCTGCTAAGCCTCTGAGTGGGTCAGACGACGCTTTCGCACAGTGAGCATGGATTGGGTTTCATTGCTCAAACATTTACCGTTTTGTTTGCTATGTATGAGCCTGCAGTTTGACAAAGGCAGCCATTGTACCTGGGGGGGGACATTTTTTGGCTTTTCTTCTCCTCCTCAAAGCTTTTGCCGTTGCATTTCGGAAGACAGCTACATGACGGATGAAATTTCGCTTTATTTTCGCTTTTTTTTCCTCCCTTCCATTTAAGAAAAAAAGAAACAAACAAGTAAATCCACATTTCTCTAAACCAGCATGACACACGCATGTTTTTTCTGCTACTGTCGAGATTTAATTTTAATGTCTTGGCTTGTTCAACGTTTCCCATATTTATAGTCTTTAGGTTAGAATGGCCAGCTAACACATTGGTGGCTTCAAATAGCACTGAAGAAATCGGAAACATATTTTGTTCCAGGAAAATGTCAGCAAGATGTCCGCAGCATGCGCATGTTGAACAGCTTAGTCTTTCCTCAGTCCTACAGTGAATCTGTCTCTCTTTGGGTGGTTTAAATAATATTTTTCTTAGAAATATTTCCCGTCCTTTAATCACAGTAAATACACATATAATTTCAAAGTTATTTGGAATAAAAACACGTTTTTACTCTGGATGCACTTTTTCCACTTCTGATTCCGATAGCAATATCTGATTTTTTTTGTTTCATGCGATACGATCCGATACAGAAAAACAGTGCTGAACTGACTGAAAACGTTTAGTTTTTTAAAAAGCAAACATAAATGTACTAAATAACTTACTTGATAACTCTACACGGCTGAACAGTGGTGCAGTTGGTAACACTGTTTCCTTGAAGCAAGAAGGTCCTGGGTTCGATTCCCAGCCCGGGGTCTTTCTGCATGTAGTTTGCATGTTCTCCTTGTGCATATGCGGGTTCTCTCCAGGTACTATTAACATGACTATTAAGTTGATTTATCTCTCTAAATTCTCGCTGGACATAGGCACCCGTCCCGTCTCCACTAGGGACAAGTGTGTAAGAAAATGGATGGATAACTCTGCACCAGAACAGCACACTTAAATACACCAATATCTTCATAAGCTTGGTCAAACATGTAAAAACAACACCACTTTAATTTAAAGCAGTCAGTGCAATTAGGAGTAGAACAGCCAATGAACAATAAATAGTGTAACTGACAAAAACATGTCGATGGTTAGGAAAGTGTAATTAAGAATTCTAAATATAATGTAAAATAAATAAAGAAGCATGATGTCACTCACATTGCAAAATAGAATTAGGATTAATAGATCTGCCTTTATGGATTGGGCACATTGTCACCAATACACAAAAGAAAAATTCTTTTACTATCGGGATTGATACTTGTATTAATATCTGAGCAGGTCGTCTCCATAGATATATTTTTGCCCTACGTTTGTACACCTCTTTTTGTCTTTTGACATCAATAGTCAGAATTATGGTAACTTTAGTGGTAGGAACATCCAGACTATTCAGAGTCAATTTGGATTTTATTGACTGTCCTTGCCAAATGTCCTGCAGTTTAGAGTTTATGCTGAATGCAGCACATGAATGAATATTAGTTTTTTTTTAGAGGTTGGTATGTTTGTTGTTCTGTGGTTCCACGTGGAATGATGGTGAAGGGTGAAATGAGAGCCAGAGTGTTTTCTATGAGCCCTGTGGGGGTCAGATGTGTTGACTAACAATATCCTGGCTCTCCTGGACTGCTGAGTGCCTCTAAGCTCCATGGCCCCCTTCTCTCCCAGCATCACTCTGTCATCATGGTCCTTATGCAGGTTCCCTGCTATTACAGCTGTCCTTTCATCAAACATGGCTCGCTCATATATATGAACCTTGAATAACATTGACATGTCTTTGTTGCCAGTGTTCAGGATGAGGTTTTTTGACTCCCACATTCTGGAGGTCTTTGACTCAAGATGGAGCGATAGGAGTTTCTGATTTTGTAAAGCCTTAGTCTTCTAATTTTAGCATTCTTCACATTCTTTTTGACGACTATTATAAAAAATGTATGGTATATATTTTCCAGCCAGAGTGCCATTTTATAGTACAATCAAGAAACTAGGTTACCTTTAGTTGTTTTAAAAATGCAGTATCAAACATAACTTGAAAGAAATTTGACTTTGAAAAGAAATTTGACATCTTGAAATTCTTTCCGACAGTTTTAAAGAGCATTGGGCTGAGAAGTAGTTACTGTGATGAGCTCGGCACATTCGCAGTTCCACCAGGTGTTTGCTAATTGCTGCTGCCACTAGTCTGGTGGAGCTGAGCGGGGGAAGCGGAAACTCAACAGGTGACAGCAGCTACAAGGAGGAGCTTTGTGGAAAGGGGAGAAGCTTTGTGAGAGCAAGCATTTAAGTAACTCCCAAATGTTTGCCATGGGAGATTGAAGGATTTCTCAGACATGCATGAAAAACAAATCCAAGTAACATCCCAGAAATGTTTTTGATGAGGGAACAATATAAAAGTCAAAAATTTTTCTGTCTCCTACTTTAAGTAGGAGCAGACACAATGGAGGGTAAACCATGTATATGAGAGAGGAGTTGCAGTCAGATGGAAGTTTACTGTTATTTTTAAAATGAAATATTAACTGATGGACTTTATTTTTTAAGCCTCTTCTAGCTTCATGTTAGTCATTTTTGTGACTAACATTATGAACTGCTGCTGTGGAGATGTGGTGATACATCCAGCTCATGAGAGAAGATGATACGAGAGACGAGTTGAGATTTTAGCTAACTTGGTTTTTCATCTTTCGGTAACAATAACTTCTTCAAATGAGGAAATGAGGTCATCTCTATACATGTTGTCTTGAAGGTCCTGTATTGTCAACTTTTCACACCCTCTGACCTCATTTTATCTCCCATTAGTCTCTTATCAGGGCAGAGTGGTTCTTCTATTGACCTTGTGGGAGAGGTTTGGTACTGAGCTCACGGAGCTTGTTGTCCATTGTTTGTCAAGTTGAAGGAATCTATTGGGCCGTGCTGACTCAGTGTGCAGAGGTTAAATGTCCTATTTGACTAATGTGTTCTATGTTAATGACGGTGGTAACAGAGAGACTTTCTACTAGAAAGTACAGCCAACAAGTTGGGTTGTCGTCTAAAAGTTGTCAAGTGATATAGTGTTGGTCATATATACTGCTGGCAGTTTTGAATACATATAGATATGACTCAGTTTTGTCTGTATGAAGTTCTGTGTGTATGAAGTTCTGTCTTTTTAGTGCTACAAGGAGAACATTTTCCCTGCTTCCATGATAATCAAGTCTTTGCTCATCATACAAATTGAAAAATACCTGCTTAAATAAAATTCAGCATATTAATTATGGAAAGCTGTATATGCATCTAAATAGAAATATTTATGGAATAATAAAATGATTGTGAAATGTTCTAAATGAACACCCAATCACCCTCTCTGCTGTATTAGTTTCAGTGTATCTTTGTGCCTCGGCATATAGTTGTCAGTATATTCTTCCAGCAATATCAAGTTTGGGAGTTTTTTTGCAGCAGAAATCCAATAAAAGTTGCAGCGGGTATGTGATGTGGCGATTCGATTTTCTGCTTTCCCAAAATTGTGAGTAAGACCTCTTTCTCTCGATATCAATCTGTCGTTTTTCTAAACCGTTTTGTGATTTGGGTACTCTGGACCATTCCTCCATTAGAAAGGAGAAAACCATCTCAGTTCATACCAGAGAAAGGGGATACACATGGCTGGATTATTGATTCTCCACTTCCCTACTTTGCTCACTCCATCCCTACATCCCTCTGTCTCTCTTTCCTCTGACAACCCACGGCTGATGAGTCCAGGCCCTGCCACAGCCGGAGGAGGATTCTCTGCGTCCATCTCCAACCCTGCAAGGCAGAAGATTTCTCCAGAGGCAGGCGGGGAACAAGACATATTCTGTTACGGCCGGGGCAGGAGAAAACGGGCTGATACTAGATATGAGTGAAATCAAATCTGTTTGACTTGTCTGGCAGCTATGGCCATTTTCCATACAGATAGAGAATATGAAGCATGAGCGGAGGGAATGGAATGGCTCACGGTCCTCTTGACAGATTTACAGGACTGTCAGTTTTTAAAAGTAGATCCTGTTACAAATTGTTTTATTTCCGTAGGGATTAAGTTAGGAAATTGGTCAAACTAACAAATGGAATTACAGAACAAAATGAGATTTCATTCATAGTTTTATTTCATTTATAGTTGTCCTTAGTTGGTTACTGAGGACAACTATGTTATGAAAGCCGGATAATTGTATTACGAGGCGGTTTTTAATGAAATGCATGTGCAGAACACCTTGGGGGGTGGGGGGGGTAGGCAGATACAAAAGCAGCGACACAAATAAATTCTCAGTGTGAAGGCATTTGATTGTACAGCTGAAGCCCTATTGTAAAAAATGTCATATCTGATATATATAGCATTACGATAACTGATGGTAAAATAGTTGCTTGATTGTGATATAAACTACACAATACTTCCCTTTTTAGCCATTTTCTGTAGTGCTCAAAGTTGAAGTTAACCTCCAGTGCGACTGAGGCCTAAATTCTGAATAACTAGACATCTGAGCTCAACAATAAAGATATTTATTGTTCTTAGTGCTTTTGTCATCCATCACTATTGTTTGGGGATGTAGCTTGTGCGTCAGATTTACAGGCGTACCAGAAATACACAAGCAGAAAGGTTCCAGCTCATGCCTTTTGTATGTTAGAGTCACGGCCCTGATATAAAACATTGACATGATCATAAGTGTGTCCAATTGGGACAAGAGTCAGCTGCTCTAAATGTGCGGCAATAGGTTCTCAATTAGAAGAAGTTAGATTGCTGTGACTCAAACAGAACAGGATTTTTAAAAAAGTTTGGTTTGTTTGACACACTTGAGCTGAGTCTACTGGACTATTGGGTGTGAAAACACCCTAAATCACATTATGTATGTAGATCTAGTATTAGTGCAAAAATTATTCAAATTAGACTGAAAACATGTTGTCTACCATCCTTTCCCTTAAACACTCTAGGTACTTCTAACATATTGCCCAACCTGTGCATTGAACGGCCGTATTGGGCGTGCAAAGTGCTCACCGATTGGCCACTCTCAGATATCTGAATTAACATTCAGGCCGAAACTTCAAAGGCCTTTGGGTGTCGCCGCGCTGTCCGCCTTTGTGCGTTACTGTGTATCTGAGAAAATTGTAATTGCAGAGCGACAGATTGTGCGGCGAAAGGAACGGCCATAAACAAACCTAGAGCTGAGCTCTCAGAACAGCTGCTGGTGCGATGTGAAGCGTTTCCACCACCCTCGTGACAGATGTGCCGTAAAACCATACGCCGCTTTTAACTCGGCTCAACTAAGCCTGGCTTTATTGTCTTTCTCGCACATAAATTATATACAGAAGTGCAAAGTATCATTCCCGCAGGCTTAGGTGAAGCGATAAAAAGTCAGAACGAAACGTAGAGAAATGAGTTGAAGCCAGGGAATGTGGACGAAGCTGTGAAGAAGTGCAGTTTTTCTGTGGTTTGAGAGAAGAGAAGCAGAAATCTTCCAGAGGAATTATTTAGCTCATCACAGCTTTGTGTAAATTAGAAGTCTTTTGTTCTGTAAGCCAAATTACTCGCTATCTATGTCTTTAACTAACACATTTTCACAAGTACATACCACACGTACAGTGCTTGTTAAAGTGTTTACGCTAGCATCTAGCATTATTACATCTCCTTTCACTTAGCTGCTTTGGCTTTAGTCGTACTCAAGCCTTTATCTCCTTTATCCCACCCACCAACGTGTTTGAAAGTTGGCTGCTCCACTAACTGGATGGAAGTGCATCCACATGGAGTGCCGTGTCCTGCCATAGGCCCCTGAAAGGCTGACGCCATGGCTGCGGTGGATGCTAATGTGAGATGCTGCAGTGTTCGTCATCTGGTATCAGTCAGTCTGTAATTGGAAAAGCCCCAGTGGTTCATTTCAACAGCCCCATGCCCTGTTATAACCCCACCCACACTCTAATGGTGGAAGAGGCACTGCCGTCCACACGGAGATTCTTGGGATGGGGGAGGGGGAAAAGAATCAAAGCAAGCCGCAGGAGGTGGAGTCTGATCTCTTGCTTCCTGTCTCTGTTTTCATGGTGCCCATCTGGTTTCTGGGCTGCTCACGCTTATTGGGACGGCCACGGTTCCTGAATGCTTCCTAACGTGGTTCTATGTGTACATGACTGTTTCTTCCACCAGCATCGTAACCCATTCTATAATCAATCAAACAATCAAAGTTTATTTGCGTAGCACATTTCAGCAACACAAGGCAGTTCAAAATGCTTTACATCATGAAATCATTAAAGCAACATCATAAAAGCACCATACAGTCATCAATTGTGAAAGCTGTGTCAAACATTGCATTTTGTTGAGTGCCAACAACAAAATGATTAGTACAAATCAGATATGTCAATCAGGTTTCCAGTTATGAATGAAAAGCAACTCTAAACAGGCAAGAACTCAAAAAAGTCTTCTCTCTGAGCTACATGGAGGCAGTGGAAGGACTTTAGAACCGGGGTGATTTGCTTTATCTTCCTGGTTTTAGTGAGAACGTCGGCAGCACCGTTCAGGATAAGCTGCAGCTGGAGGATTGATTTTATTTTTTTAATTTAGGTAGAACTTTGAGGACACTATTGCAGTAATCAGTGCGACTAAAGATGAGTTTCTCTAGGTTTTGGTGAGACATTAGTCCTTTAATCCCAGAAATGCTCTTCAGGTAGCAGAAGGCTGACCTTGTAATTGTCTTTACGTGTTTCTGAAGGTTCAGGCTGATATTTATACCATACCACTCCAGTTATCAAAAATTGTCTATTGATTGCTTATCATTTTTACTGTCAACTGTATAGTCCATAAAACGTAGAGCAATGTTCCATCATTACAATTTTTCCATAATTACAATTACTTCTGCTTGAACACAGAAAGAGATGACAGCATGAGAGAAAACAGCTTAACACAAACTCACCGCTAATTGAAGCTTTATCATGTTAGATGCAGATGTTTCTTTGCATTATTAATTTTCTAAGCTTCTTCTGAAAAAAATTTTTTTCTGAAAATCTAATCACTTTTCACTTTTTTATTTGCATGATATTTTTTTCTTCTGTGGCATGGTTTATACAAAACATTTGTTTCATACCCTCAGTTAGCACATCCTGTGGTTCTGTTCTGCCTGTTTTAGGGCTGAAACAATCACTGGATTCATCGTGATGACTCAGTTATTGAAATAATTGTCAATCAATTTAGCAATCGATTCATCGCTCTCTGGGGTCTAAGTCCAGAAAAGTCTGAGTTTTTTACACGTTGATGTTTGAAGGATTTTTTTTAGCCACATATTCTTCCTTTGCTACAAATGACCAAGCGTTTACTAAAGGATTGAATGGTATGTTGCATTTTAGGCAATTGTTTTTTTTTAAATTTTTATTCAAAAAAGGAGTAGATTTTTTTTATCTGCATCTTTTAATGTATTTCTTAAATTGTATAAAAATGTAGTACTGTGTAAAACCTTGGCAATAAAACTGTTATAAAATATGTTTGAGTGAAATATGGCTGGTAAAAAAAAACTACCGTAACTTTTTGTGTCTTTGTAAGTGGAAACAATCTGATACAAAGTGATAAACACTGTAAATGTCTGAAATGGTGAAGAGGCCACAAAAATCACCAAAGTGTACTTTGATCTTTGCCTCTACATTTTCATGCGTTTTTTTTTTCTCTCTCTCTCTCTCTCTCTTTAGACATGTGCATGCCTGGTGTGCACGTGCTTGTTCTGCATGTATGTATGCCTATATGTGTGCACTCTTTATAAAAGGAAGCTTGTGGAGCTAATTAAAAGGCCTTGTGTAGGACAGAACCATTCATCTTGGTGATGGGTCCAGGCTGTCACCCCACAGTCCTGTGGGGGAATGAACTGCTGCTTCAGGGATAAAGGCAGCAGCTTGCGCGGCATTTGTCCTTCTCCTGCATCCCAACGTTCACGTTAGATGTCAGTCTAGTTTTGAACTTTATTGTGTTATGCTAAAATATTCAAAGGAGTTCTCTTTTTTTCATCTCTTCATTGCCACTATGATGGAAGGAAGTTCCCTCCTCCCTTCAGCCGTCTCTGATAAACAGTGACAAGAGCAGCTAATGTTGCTCTTTGATGGACAGATAAAGATATGCAGAAGTCTCCCTCTAGGTTTTCTATGCTCAGCAGGGTTTCTGGATCACAGGGCAATTTTATTATCGGTGATGGACCTGACAAAGACTGCTGGCAATGGAATTTGTAATTGATTTGACTTTTTAGTATGCATATGCTGCCTGCACCTCCTTTGGCCTCTCTTGCACGGCTCCTGCCCCAGCTCAATAGGTGAAACCAGGCTCTCCGCTCATCACCACCACAGGAGGCCCAGTGCTGCTGGCAAGACACTCCGAGATAAATCACATCAATCTGAGCTCAATGTTTCCACCTGTAGCAATGCCTAGGTTGACTGAAAGCTACTTATAATATTTCCATGGATGAGCGAATGCGGTGTCTGTTATTGATTATGGATGATTAGAATTGATCGGGTACTTCTGACCCGAATAGTATTATCTGTGACTGAAAGGTGGACCTGCAGCTAACTTTAAAAAGGTTTGTGTTTCTCTTTTTTTCCATTAGACATCACTGAGAGCAGTCTGTGTTACACAGCTCTGCAGTAGAACAAGTTTTAACTAGTATTTTTAAACAAAGACAACATAAATACAGAGTTGGTATTCTAAACATTCTGTATTAGTGCTTAGCATGGTTAGCATTACTAACTGAAAAAACATTTTCAATGTGTATTTCATGTAGAAAAACTGAGAATTCTTAAAGTATGCTAAAGGGTCTAGCTAGGTCAGGCCAAAATTAAACGGTCAACTTTCGGTAACGTGGTTGCGGGACATTAATTTTTGCTCACACCCTTAAAGGTCAACACCTGTGAAGCCCCTCCCACTGCTGTGTAAACTAAATAGTGTTTTGTCCTATGTGTGGTTTAATAAAGCAAGCACAAACATGGCAGAAAGGAACGACTATTACAAATTAACAAGTTTGGAGGAAGAGGAAAGGAAAAGGAAAATTAACTCTTCACTTAAATTAAGTTTCTGTCTGAATAAACAGCTGGCATTCCTCTACAGAAAAAGGATGCCTTTCAAGAGGCAGCTTATTCCTTACTGGTGCTGAAAGTTTAATATTGAGTCGTCTTCCTTTAGTGACAACTTCCACATTGAAAAATGTTGGTTTATACAATCTGTCAGCGACTACCTACCAGGAAAAAATAAATAATCTCTGGACTGCATTCCCTCTTTACCACTTAACGATTTTGAAGTTTTGCAGACTATATTTTGGTTATTGATTTTCATATAAATATCTTTCTCAAGGAATGAATGAATAATTGAGTGACACCTTTATTTAAAACTTTTGAGCAACAACAAGCATAAAGAACATAATTTTAACAAGATCAATCCTCAAATTAAATACTTTAAATAAGGAAGAACAGTTTGAATAATAAGGAGGTGGAGCAGGCAGGAGTGACTGTTATTAAAATGCCACTCTTATTTAACCTACTCTATGTACACATGATATACACAAATATACGTGAGACCATGCTGTCTTATAGATATTTATCCAAGTATAAAACTATTTAAAAAAATACTTTGAAAACATTGGTGGATGTTAGGCGAGTCTTGACTGTGAAAAGCTTCAAGGCGGTATCCTGTCCTGGTAGTGAAGGTAGATTAACCTGCACAGACTGACCTGTAACTCATCCCCTCTATTACAGGTGGATAAGTGAGATGTTTGCTTATTTAAAGTGACTTGTATTATGACTTATAGCTCTGACCATGCATGACAAGGTCACCGTGGGTCTCTGTGCCCCTCACCCTGAAGCGCTCACCCACCAAGCTGCACTACCGCTTTTCCCTACTGCTGTTTCTCCATTCAAGATCAAATTACCATAATTACCTCTTCTTAAAGGTTCTGACACAATGAGCACTGTCTAAATCCCCCAGCTCCACTTAGGAACAACGAGGCGCAGAATGTACCTAGATTTTGAATCCAAAACGGAGATCTTTTGCATTATTTTCCCCTCTCGTTGGTAAGTGCGGTTTTAAAAGATTAGAAATGACGCAGGGTGGAAACAGCATGTCTGGTTTTATCCGTGGATTGCAAACAATGCCTGTGACCACAGCGGTTTTCGCTCTGGAAACCATGTTGATTTTTCTTGGCCAATGTGTACATGTGCATGTGCTGCGGAGCACCTGCCGAGCACGTAAACACAACACGGGTGTGATTTTTGTTTGTAAAGGAAGGGGTCAGTCCCTGAGGGAGTCTGTTCCACTGAGACACAGAACTGTGCATAGGGGTCACGGGAGAGGGTGGAGAGGCAAGGGCCCTCACCTCCATGTGAACCTTAAACTACTGCCAGGAAAACTGAGAGGGAGATAGGGGGTCGAGACTTGAGCTTGAACATACATCTGCAGGGCTTCTAGAAATGATAGGGATTTCCTCTGCCTTTCTGAGCACGTCTCACTCTCTAAGCCCTTATCTTCTGTCTGTCTGGCTGCTGTCTTGAAGAAGGTACGTACCTTCCAAGAACCCTTTCCCACATCCATACCTTGAAGAAGAAGTAACCAGAAATTGAGAATAAAGTCAAGAGGTCATAGAGTAGTAGCAGTTGGCAAGGTTTCTCTCATTCTTTTGTCATTCAGAAAGGATGTTGGATGTTAAAAATACCATCATGGAACTAGGCAAATTCTTTACTCTATTAATGTCTTTTTCACACTTTCTTTTCCAACTCTATAGTAGAAACCTACTCAAGTAGAAACCCTTTCCATCAACAAATCTTAAAAACCATATTCCTAAGTAAAATGTTTCGACAAAAGTGCTTCCTCTACGATGGAGAATGTCTGTGTTGTATCTGCTGAACTGTTCAGGGCGTGAAATGTGTGTGAGAGGTTTTAATGGAGGGAAGCAGCATGAATCTCTCTGCGGGGTTGGCCCAATGTCGACAGTGCAGAGATATGGGCCTCGGTGGTGTGTGCTGCTGGGTGATGGATGGACACAGCTGGGGTTAGAGCGGGGTCACCCTGTTTGTTTTGTTGTGTTTAGGTGGAGATGTTTGCCGCACTTCATCACCATGCCTCAAAGTCACAACGGCGGACCCCACCACCCACCCACTGCCCCAACAACTCACACATCCACAAACACACTTAGACACACACTCCCAGATAAAATGGGGCATGTTGAAACATACTTAATCACCATCTTCAGGTAATGTGTGAAGGATTGTTGTTCCTGGTAACTAATTGGTTCCTCCTTGTTACAGTTGGCTGCAAAGCAGTGGTGCTGCGCCACAGTAGTCTGTCTCTTCATCCATCATCGCAGGGATCCTTGAGATTCTTCATCGTCCGACGTCCTCGTGTTATTTTGGGCTGTAATGTTTTAGTGAAATCAAGCCTCCTGGGGATACAAAACACACATTACTGTAAGTGATGTGAAAGGTTGTAAATAGAGTAGAACAATCATTTTTTCCTGCTGATGTGCTGTGTAATCAGTAGGCTGTGGAGGGTGACTTTGTGACCAACTCTATTTGTAGCATATGATGATCAGTTATCCTCAGTGCCTAAAATTTACAGCCCAAAATGATAAAACAGAACAAATTTGCTTCATAACAGATGTTCTGTGATGAGCTGTTCTGTTTCTTTTTCTCTGCTTGAAGTCTTTCTCGCTCTCCTGACGCATGAAAGAATCCTCTCCATGTCATGAGACATTTCTATTTAAAAGTTTCTGCACTCAGCGATGAGGAGGGCAGGGTGATTATGGCTGAAAAATGTATCGAAAAATGTATTGTGACATAAGCATTTCATGTCAGTCAAATATGCAAATTTCTTCCAAACTGATGATGTGACCTTTCCTCTTTTATCCTCTTGAGCTGTATACTAATTTTCTCCTTTCTCTCCAGCCTGTTCATTTTTATTTTAAGCAGTCATGAGGCACGGTGAAGCTACTCCCACAAACTCAGGCGTACTGTGTGTGTTCTGTGGAATTCACTGACTCTGTGCACACCGTCCGCAAACAGTTAAGATTTCACCCTCCAGGGTACCGATTGCCTACATTTTGTTGTAGCAGATTCCTTTATTTCCCACAATCCAAATGGATATTTGAAAGTTTGATGAGCTCGTTGGGCGTCTAGCGGTGCATAGAGAGTCACCAACTTGGTGTCACATCAGAACATTTTGATGTGATTTTTGTTTCCTGCCAACCATTTTTCTTTTAGGAAGCAATTTTTCAGTGCTTCCTAAAAATTGACTTTTGACAAATCCATCATTCTTCTGCATTGAGTCTGCCTTGTGTCTGCGTGGACCTCCGAAGAGTGAAGTACACCCGACTATGCTGGATACAACATCAAACTGCAGCTACTAACAAGCTTACCAAAGTGATCAAGTTAGTTGATGCCACCAACTTTGCTTAGCTATGCCATGAGAAGTTGAGTGATTAAAACCTTTTACTGCTCAGCCCTAGTGATGACAGTGGTAGTTCCTGTTTACTGATTGGAAGATGATCAGATTTTACTGGTTCTGACCAGAAGATTACTGGTTGAATAAGCCAAAAATCAGAACATCCCAGTAATCTCCAGTTATTTACAATAGTCTGCTTTCCTTTTCACATGGAAATATAGTTCCTTTCACTGCAGTCATGCTCTCTGTGTTTCTGACAGCTTTCACCAGAGTTGGTTCTGTTACCGTTGGCACCCTGGCCAATCCTCTGTTAACTGAGGTTATACCACCTCTTAGCCACTTTGAATTGAT
Source organism: Brachyrhaphis roseni (assembly GCA_903066815.1). Lineage (NCBI taxonomy): Eukaryota > Metazoa > Chordata > Actinopteri > Cyprinodontiformes > Poeciliidae > Brachyrhaphis > Brachyrhaphis roseni. The sequence continues at coordinate 31,759 of CAEFZY010048532.1, forward strand.
AGAATGAAACTCTGAAGTGCAACAAAATGCAATGCATTCCCTCACAAACCACCTAAGCTAGTTTCCTATTCTCAACAGGAACCTGGGAATGCCTAATCAAAACAACAAGACACCAAGGCGTTTGAAATGTGATGGCACATCCATAAAAGCAAAAGAAAACGTGTTCAAGCCACCATTAACAGATTATTTTTTATCTGCTGTGTCTACTCCCTGGGGCATCTGCCCATATTAAAAGTTGCCCCTGGCTATCGTTAAAATGTGTTACTTATTTAAGCCGAGCTGGTAATTACTCAGCAGTCACTGAGTTATTCAGAAATTAGGTTTCAGATAGAGCGAGGAAGCACTACTTTACTCATTGTAACCATGTGTTCCCTGTTACCTTTTCTCTACTCAGCCAGCCCTTTTTTTTTTTTTTTGAACCATTATATTGCACTAAAACTTTAAATGACTGACTCAAGTGTGCCTCACTTTTTTCTACCCAGGTGGCCCACTCATCTTTACTGTCGCCCCATGTGGGAGCATGTCAGCTGCAGTTGTAATGAAGCTCAATGGAAAAGCTTTCACCTGGAACAAGGGAGATCACTTGGCCATGTACTCACTTTCACGCCAGACAGACCTCAAATAAACTCAGTATATGTTAGCAGTGGTCCCCTGCAAGCCCTGTCACGTTAATCTTCTCGCCTTGATGTGGCATGGCTTGACTCCAACATGTCAGCTATTGAGAATTATCATATAAAGGGTGTTTAGGACACACTTGAGTTTGATATGCCAGTGTAGGTATGCAGCAGTAAAGGTGAGTAATGTTGTTTAACAGAGGAGTGAAACAATACAGGAGAAATTTTTATAACCTCTGATTTGCAGCTCTTCTTTCTAAATTTGGATGATTTGTTTATTTTATATAGTTTTTGATCCACCAGTCTTAGCTTATCCAGATGTTTATTTGAGAACAACTGTTAAAAATACACACTCAAATGTATATTTCTTACACTTTATACTATTAGTGGTTATTAATTATGTGCTTGTATTAGGAGCAGAGGTTACATCCCAATGAGTGAAAGACCAGTCTTTGTGCAAAAGGTGAAATGTTTTGAGTTGACATTTTAAGCTGCATTATCATTTTGGTAATTAGCATGATTAGTGTTCTTAAGAATACTAATTATAAATATCTGCACACTAACAACTTTAACTGATAAAATTCAATAAAGACTGTCAATGTTTCCAAATCCAGCAAAGTCCTTTAAAGATATAGTTTTCAGATTGAGAGTTCAGAACAAACGAACACTGTTTTGCTGTACTGCAGCCAAATGGTATCTGCTGAGGTTAGCTACAGATTAGTTTGCTTCTTTACCAGTTTGACGGAGCGTCCCCAAGGCAGGTAAGAATAGAAGTTTTACAGCAGATGATTTCTTTTTACACCGGAGAAACTCCGTTACAAAACCACCAAAAAGTGCCAAAGGACAGCACAGTGAAGGAGGTACATGGCACCTGCCCAAGGTTAGCTTCCATTTTTTAGCACCTTGAATGAAGACATTCCTCTGTAGAAAACACGACCTTCTTCTTCGAAGGTTCTTACAAAGTTCTACTTCCTCTGAGTTTATCTTTAACGCTGAAAAAAAAAACCTAACTGACCTGACCTGATGGTCTTCTTCCCTGAGTAACAACTTGCACAGCAAAGAGTATGTTGCTAGCGCAAACTAGCAACAGTCACAAACGGTTTAGATTTTTAGGGAGACCGGTGAATTCCTAGCGTGGTTAAAAACCGCTTCGCTTCGTACAGAGGGTCCAGATGCTCGACTATTGAGAAACGATTGCTTGTTGGAGGCGTGGAGTCTGTTGAAGTTTAAAATTTAACCCATCGGTAACATGATAAACGTAATGTGCCAATTTGATGCTATGAAGATTACTGGGAAACAACCACTCAGCAGAGAGAAGGACTAAACTCAATAAGATTTCTGTTAATGCTCATTTGATATTTTGATAAGTGAGCTCATCTAAGCATCTTTTTTAGTGGCTCAAATTGAAACAGTACTGCTTAGTACTTAAGTAATACTACTACTGCTAATAAATTATTGTATTATTATAATGTGTCTGAGTTTCTAAACACTCACATAACAGGAATAAAGTAAAATTACAAATATAACAAAATCATAAAAGGACTTAAATACATAGCATGTAAAACAGCTACTGCAAATATTCTCCTGCAAATTAAAGCCACATTCTTGGTTTTATTATTCAGTTCACCTTTTCAATATGTTCAATTGCTGAATCTCTGTGAATGTATTCAAAGTGGCAGATGTTTAGTTTTTTATTTTTTTGCATAGTTTTCAGAAGAATTAAAGCGTTGCCATCAGACGTTTCCTTCGGGATGGGGGTGCTCTACAAAGCAGCCCTCCATCTGACGGAAATTTCGGCGATTCTGAAAATTCTTAAGTCACATCGAAGGAACGGGGGAGAGGAGACTGAAAATACAACGCATGAAGAGAAGTCTGCAACTAACACAAATGTACTCGCATCAAAGCAAATGTCTCTCCTCTCCCACTGTCTTTTCATCTTTTATACATCTTCTCTAACAAAACACCTCTTTGAGGCTTCATTCTCCGTCAGATATGTTGGTGATAATTAGGTTTACAATAAAAGAGCCCCAGACATTTGGTGATGCCCCTCCCCTGCCCCCTTCTTTTGAACATTTCTTTTTCAAGGGTAACTTTGAGGAACTTTTCTTTTTCTTGAGGGTTGGAGGGGAAACAGTACCTGACTGAGTTTTTCATTTGTCTTCTCTCTTTCTTTAACTCGCTTGTCTTTCTGCAGCTTGTCTGTGCCTACTTATTTTAAAGCTTTGGTATGTCATTACCTGGAACGGAGGTGGGTTCCCAGTGTGCTTTGCGCCATTTAGTTTTCCTCGCTTCTTCTTTTCTACTCTGCCTTTAGAAACTCTTTTTATTTTTTTTTGCCAGACGTGCACATTTCCCTCTCTGCCTCTGGTCTTATGTTAGCATTCTCTTTACTCTCAACTGCACTCTCAGTGAGGCAAGAAGACGCAGCTGCAAGCGAGTCCTGTTTACACCCGGCTCTGTTCTGTTCGCTGCAAACAGTTGCATAGCATGAGCCTCATTACATGAAAAGCAGCAGTTAATGCTCTGCAGACTGGAAGAGCATTCCCTCGCACACTTAAATAAGATCCACACTTGATGCAGGCGTGGCTTCCCACTTATGGAGCAGTAGGGCATAATTACTATGTAGATAATGACTACTTTATTAATTACAAGGCAGATCCAGCATGCTGTACGTGCAGTTTTGAATTAAAGTGGGCATTGGAAGCTCATGGCTGGTCCTCCAAAGTTTATGTCCTTGTCTGAAGACGAGAGTTCACTTAGTGTCACTGTGTATGTTCTTTTCCGCTCTTGGTGGCCACAAGTTCTCTTAAAAAGTTCCTAAATATGGTTGGCTTTGATGTTAGGGCATGAACTAATGTTTGAGTGCTGTTGAAAGTGAGCCAGGCTTGTGAATCGGGATGTTTTTTTTGTGCGACACAATAACCATAGGTTTCATTAGCTAAAGTTACTTTTTCATGGTACTTTCTTTACCGTTTTTTATGCTATTCCTAGTGAAGCCAGGGTGTGTTTGTGTCTAGCTCTGCTTGAGGACATTTAACTAGATTCAGGGCTTAGCTTGCAAAAAAAGAAAAGAAAATCCAATCAGCTACTGTGTTTGTCATTACTGCATTCCCCTGACACACATCTGATAGCTCTTGTAGTTTTGCATAGCTTGTTAAAACTTGCAGTAAGTAGGATTGAAAAAAAAAATCTCTGGGTACACAAAACTGACAACAAAAAGGCAGTGGGGGTTAGCTTTTGTATCAGCCTTGGAGTCAGTAACAGCTTCAACAATAATCTCTTATGTAATTAATTTGTGGTTTAGTCTGATTCTTGAAAGCAAGCTTTTGATATAAATACTTTTTTTAATATAACTTTTCTGTTTCAGGCTGGCAATTCTTGATAGTTGTATCTTACATTTATTTTATTCAGCTATATGTATATATTTTTTCAAAATATCTTAAACATGGAAATAAAAAAGTGAGCACAAGACAGCCAAGAACTCACCCGAAAGATGGTTTTATGACATCAGTCATCCACGCATGAAATACTCCAGGAAATACGTTTGGTCCATTTGTTTGGTTTGGAGGAAAAGCAGACTTTATTTTATTTGCTTGGTGTGGTTTGGTTTCTCATTGCGCTTTTTTTTTACAAGTGAATGGTGCCTTGTAAACAAACCCCGGTGACAATCATCGCTCCCATTGGACGGAAATGACGTGGGCGGGGACAGAGCAAAGACCTGGAAAGAATAAACTTTGCAAATTCCTGCTTGCTGCATTTCTGTTGTTCACATTTACGCAGATATTACAACTGCAGTGACACTTTGAAGGTCAAAAGCAATGTAGTTTTCTGTGGGTCATGTAGTTTGTTGTGATCATATATATTTTCTGTCGATGATGTGGTTAGATCTGGACCAATAAAGGAAACAAACTCTGGTGTGTTTGTCAGGTGTGAATGTTTGCCCTTACAAACGATTATCTTATGGAGCTTATCTGGAAGCCATTCAGTGATTGTGAAAGTCAAACTTTTTTCCACATGTAATTTCAATATTTAATTGACCAGGATCCCTGGTCAATTAATGTAAACTAGGTAGTTCCATCTGTGGTTGGTTTTCTCACATTAGTTGACCATAAAAAGTAACTTTAAGCTAGTGGTTCTCATGTAGAATATGGAAGAAAAGTAAAAATACTAGGATGCAGTCAAATATTCATTCCTTTGGCTCAAACACAATGAAAAGGTTCATTTTAAGTAAAATACATTTCTTTCGTAACAAACTTTATGCTCTTAAACACCACCCACACTTACTTCTGTGGAATCCTTGTAGTCAGTTTTTGTAAAAAAAAAATTAATAAAAAATGTGTATATATATATATATACTGAACCTGCTTTGAAAAACTGACAAATTTGATTTACTTTTTTGTAATACTTTAAAAGGCAAAAAAAAAAAAAAACATTTCTGTGTAATCCCTAGGGATTGACATGAATAAGAACTTCAGCTGCTATCATCTTTCATTTCTTTTAGCCAGATGAGAAGCAGTGAGATTATCCCCCCCTTCTTCCTGTTAGGGTGTTAAATTCTGCATTGTGATTGTGCACACACATACACACACATACACTCCATCAAAAAGAATTTGTCGCCCACTGTTGTCCTCCATTGCTCAGGAAGGAAAAAGTAGTTATTGATTGTGGTCACCCACAGATTACAATCAAAAAGGCAAAATGCCCAAGGTCTTCCTTGAGCTCCAGGGTGACCACCACAAAAGCTCGGCTATGACATTCTCCGTCCAGATGGCATACCACAGTTTTTCCTATTCTCCTTCCTCTGATAATACATCTTCTTGATAATATAGTGTCTTTTGAGTTCCAGGGAAGAAGCCAGAATTATTAGAGCTATTTGTTTCTGCATAAATCAAGTGGCATAGTATGATGAATGGCTGGGTGAATGCTTCGTGTGGCTATTTATTACGGCGTAGCATCAGATTGATTTATACTTAATGAGCTTTCAGAGTTTGCACCAATTTTTATTGATGTCTTCATTTGATATCCACATCAACACACTAAACAAACTGTGCTCCTCTAATAATTTACCAAGGACCCATCTGTGGCCCTGCAATAATTCAACTCTTTATATGGGTGGCTTAAAATGGAAAGTGCTCATTAATGGTACTTTTCTATTACATTATTCAGACTATTAAGAAGAAATACATTCAGTTTAATGGCTTCTGGTGTGTAAAAAAGCATGTTATCTTGTTTTAGCACAGCTGACATGGACAATAGACGTAGAGGAAGTACTAAAAGGCAGTTCTACGGAACATGTGAAGCTGCGTTTGGAAGGTGGTCGCATGTCTTTTATATTGTGTAAAATTAGCAGTTAAAGTAATTCTACACATAAGAACTTTCAAAAATGAAGTTAAAACATGAATTTCACTAATTCTACAGTACCTACAGTTAAAGATAATCTTAGAGTTTCCATTTACCGATTTGCACAGTAACTGCATGTGATCTACTATTACTATATTAGCTAGACATAACACCATTAGCAGGAGCCGATGGGGTTAGCTCTTTCTAATATAGTAATTTGAAACAAATTGGAAGAGTGGTTGTTGGAAGTGACGATAAAGCATGTTTATAAATTGAATATATTTGAGAAAATGTTTCGATCCCGATGCTAACGAAACACGCTCTCTTGTTTCGCGTAGGGATTTCCACACAGTGGCCACACAAGCACTAGCTATTTCGGCCAACTCTCTCCTCTTCGTCCATTTGGTCTTCCTCATTACATCATTCATACATTAGCTTCTATTTCAATGTGCTCCTGTTCGAATTGAACAGGAGCAGACTAATGTCTGAACATTAGTCTGAATGTTCAGTCATTAGTCATTCAGACTAATGACTGAACATTAGTCAACTTGCAAAAATGACTGTTTTGGCTGGACAGAGTTAGCTTTGTAGCATCTCACACACATCAATTACTAAGAGGCATTGCAGCGTGAGCAACATGTTGAGGTCTGTATGGCAATATTTTATTTAAATTTACAAAAATGAACCAGCCTATAGTATTTTTGCTATAATTGTTTCTCAGATAAAATCTATTGTTACAACTAACCATTGATCCCTTCAACTGTGAGAGTTCCTAATTGTGACAGACATTTCCAAATACAACATGCATTGAGAGACCAAAAAAAAAAAGTTTATTTTTTATTTTATTTATTTATTTTTTATTGCAACTGGCCAGTAAAGCAGAGAAAGCATCCCATTACAATCATGGACTTTTATTTCAGATAGTTCTGAAATTGCTCTTTGGTATGCCATGGCGATCTGCTTTAGAGAATCGTGATCAAGTTGATAAGTAATGATGCAGCTTGCTCCCTTGGTTAAATAGTGTTATTTTGTCCTAGGCTTTCCATCTAAGATAGCAATTTTTGGACCATATGGAACAATATTTTCATATGGTTTTATGGAAATATTACCATAGGAATTTCTACATTATGTACTCCTGTTTCATTGTGACTTTAGGAATGATAAAATCTTAGCTGTTTACAGTGAGATGGTATTTTCTTTTTTGTTTGTTTGTTTTGTTTTGTTTCTTTCACAACAAAGCTTTTGCAACTATGGCCACCCTACATTTTCTTTAGTGACTTTCTTTCTGATTACTGCAATGACAATGTTTGTGCTTAACCTACATTTTCCTCATTTCTCTTTCTTTTCCATCATCACGATTTCCTTACCAGACTTACTGTGACCAAATTCTAAATTGGCTCAGGGCAGCAGGCACAGTGGTCTCTCATTGAGGATTCTCGTAAAGACTGATGAAGCACCGAGAGCCCGCCGATAGGTCAGCCTCTGCGCCCTTTTGACCTTTGTCTGCTTAACTCCAAATTATGATGTATTAAAGCACAAAGAACTACTAATGGCTGTGCAAGTATTAAACATCTGCCGTTCTCCTTGATCAAAGGGCCATTTAGACCAGGACGTTAAATATGCTTACAGGAAGTAGTGGTGAGTAAAAGAGGTCAAAAGTCAAGGCGAGCGTGTGAAGTGAACCTGTGGCTAATTATTGGCTTACGAGGGTCTTTGTACTGGGAGCCAGCTGTAAGGCTGGAGTGCTATAGTCTTTAATATCCTGTGTGTAGCCCTCTAAATGTTTTCTCTGTATCTTTCAGAAGCATTCCTGCTAGACAAAAACGGTTTTGGCCGCTTTGATGATGATTGCGCATGTCCTTTGGTCTTGGAAGCAGATGATAATCTACCATGCAGGTGCCTTTAGACACAAAATGCCATGCTCTTGATTGCAGCAAAGACCGTTTTCCGTCATCACTCGGTGTGATAGAGCAGCTTCCGGGCTTTTCCTTTTTTTTTTTTTTCTTTAAGTGTTCATTGTCTCAAGTTTGGAGTTGCGGCTTCATTCCTGCGGTGTCAGAAATTATACAGCTGGTCTGAAACGACAGGATCCGCTGTTAGGACTTGACTTGGCCGCCGAGTGTCATGCTGTTTGCTTCGAAACCCCTCAATTTACCAAAACTTAAATGAGACATTGAGAAGTCACCAGACATTCCTGAAGTGATTGAAAGATCATTCTGCACTGAAAGGACATAAAGACAAGAGACAGAGCTACCAAATTAAACAAGTTTAAAGCTAGAGCAAAGGTCTACGGGTTCCTATAAACATTGCCAGTGATTGCTGGAATTTAAGGTCTTCTGAGAACTGAGGTGTTATAAATACCATGGTTTTACGTGATTTTCTTTAGTAGGTTTTTTTTTTTTTTGGTTGAAAGCCTAAGTTAGTTGAACTAACTTTTATTACACTCTTTAAAATTATGAGTGTATGGTAAGCGTTCACTAAATAAATCTTTGTCAGTACATGCAGGTTAAGTGGTTGTCTAATGAATTCCACATTTGCCAAGACGCTAAGTAAACTGAATCTACAAATATAAAACCAGACAAGTTTAAATATTTGAAACTTGAGGAGCTTTTAAACAGCTTAAATACTGTTTGGTTAAGCAACAAGTTATATTCTGAAAGTCAGTGAGTCATTGGTGTTTGTAATTTGCAACTAATGGTGGGTAATTCTGAATTGCTATAATTATTTTCTCTCCTCCTGAGAGTTTTAATGAATGGCTGTATTAGGGTCTGTTTTTAACCCTGGATGCACCAAAAAAATTACTTATCACTAATTTCCAGCTTGATGAAGTCAAGTAGTAGTAGTAGACATAAAAGTAGCATTTATTGTATTGATAATCTGGGTTTTTCATTTTATCACAATAATAAATTCAAATTATTGATATCTTAAAAATCACCCAAAACTAGGAATGTTGTTGCATTTACTATTTTCTCCAATAAAGCATCAACACGTCAATGAATTAAAAAACATGATTAAAAGCAGTGACCGTATGTCGTTTAGCGATAAAAGTACACAGTTTTTATGTTGCTGGTATCCAAAGAAACCCTTTTCAAAATAAGGTTGTTCTTTTTTTTTTTTTTTTTTCTTTGAGAGCATAGATTAGTACTTGTGGAGCTTTGTTGTTGAAGTTGAAGTTGCAAATGCTTTATTAGCAAATTTTATTAATTTTTTTTTTGGTCATTGTATCCTTTCCATACATACGTCACAACACAGTGCTGGAAAAAAACAAAAGACAAAACAAGTACATATGTAGATAAACAATATTAATGTTACTGCCAATGACAAAAACACAAACTGTAGACTGAAGAAAGTGTAGGGGAAAACACAAGTTCATTGTGCCTTCACTCTGTTGTACATAAAGCATTGTGTCCAGCAAATCAAATGACAACGCTCCAAAATAGCATTTCAATTCTAGGAACTTTAAGCATGACCTTACACTGTTAGTATGGAGTTCTGCATTGTTTCTGTTTTTTCCCCAAAACAGTAAATTGCAAAGCTTTCTTCTTTTGTTGCATATGTGAAAGTCTGTTTAGTGTACCAGAAAAAGAGAGGCGTCTTTCATTGTTTTTCAGAGTAAAGCACACTACCAATTATCGTTCAAATGTGTTTTCTTCATTTTTAATTGAGTATTTATTTAAACTCTAGCTGAAAATGTGTTTTCTAAACAGTATTTTTACTCCTGCTCATTTTGTCTGTAGATCTATAAGAGCTGTGTTTTTGTCCGGTTGTCTGTCTGTTTCTGTGGGTCTCTGACAGTGCTCTCTCCCCCCTTTTCCTCTAATTGGCCGGCTTCCCTCTCTGCTTGCATGCTAGATAATTGGACATGCAACCCCAACCTTCGCCTCCCAATCATCGCCTCTCTCTCCCCCCACCCTCCGTTAGCATTCCTTATACTTCTCATCCCAGTGTGAGTCTCTCGGCGGACCCATCTTTGACCAGCGGATCAAAGAGAATATACAATTCGGGCCCGTCCAAACACATTTCAGCTCAAGCCGCTTGCCTCGCCTCGCTCACAATCCCAAATATCGCCGCGGCGTGAAATGAATTTTCATGTCCAGTATAGTATATTTTCTCTCTCTACCACCTGAACCTCCAGAGTAGGATCTCCTCCTGCAGAACATGGAGGAGGAGGTAATTTATTTTGGTGGGTGGGGGGAAGCTGCTGGAATTATTCATGAGCGGTTCAATATCGAAATACTCCGCTCTGTTCTGGCCCTTAATAATTCATGCTTAACACTCGTCTTCATTGGTATAGAAGCCAGAAGAGCCATTTGTCATTATAGTATGTCTAGCTCTAACTAGTACCCAGCCTTATTGTTGGTCGGCAGGGTTTAACAGGCGATGGGGAACAATGCTAGGAGGTGGGTGGTGTTGTCACTCTAATGAAACCCCCTCTCTTATCATCTCTAGGATGGAGGCAGCTTGACTGAGAGAAAAAAAGAAATCGGAGTTCTTGACCTTTTGGCAAAGGACCACTGGCTTCGGGTTGAGTGATGGTGTCAGTTGCTAGTGTAAAACACCTCTATTAGGAATGCTTGGCATGCTTCAGCGCCTCTAATTATGAAGAATGCAAAACAACAGTCAGGAAAAGAGATGGGTGGTCACCTTTGAGTCAGCTGCACCGCAGGCTTACTCTCAACAGCTACTGTGAATACCGGGCAAGGCGTTCTTACGCTGAGTACTCGTCCCTTATACATGTATGCATGACAATCCCTTGCTAGAATAATCCCTCTTATTCTAGGGATTCTTTGTTCAGAGTGTTTGTGCATGGTAGAAACCTGCTGAGAAGATTTGACAGCTAAATACTGCAGTTAAGGCTTTGCTACACGAGCAGCAGGCAAGGAAGACTTTATATTCTTCCCACATTTACGATCACAGAGAGAAAGAGAGAGAGTTCAGACAAGCCTCAGAATCCGCCTTGGGATAACGGCAAGTAAATAAAAAAAAAAGTGAAATGCCGTACCCAGAGAGATATAACTCAACATTTGTTTTTTCCTTCAAAATAGTTGGTGATGAAAGCCAGATGTTTGCAGTGTGTTATCCTCATACGGCGTCCTCGTACCGTTATCAGCCGATGTGCATAGCTACCGGCCAGAGAGAAGTAACTCTCTCTGACCAGGAGGAAGAACGGACAGACTGAGAGTGGAGGGCGACCCCGGAGATTTTCTATCTGATGAAACAGACAACAGGGTTTCTTTTAGGAAAGTTAAAATTCTATGTTCCCTCCTTTAGGAGGAAATAAATGTGCCAATTAGAATTTGAGGATCTATTTCTTCCTGTCATTCCAAATAATTCTATTTGAGAACTACAACCTACAAGAACAATGTTTAATGTTCACAATTTTTTATATTTATTAAAAAAAAATACAAAATACATTTTAAACTTTCTTGTATTATCTTAACAATTATTGGTGGAAGCTTTAAAGTAGTAATCATAAAGATTAGTTCCACTGATGCTGAAGTACTACACTAACACTATTTAGCAGAAGCTAATGCTAATGCACTAACTTAAATTGAAAACATAGCTGCCCTTGAAAGACTAAAACCCTCAAGTGCTAATTTAATTTTAAAAACTATAGATTACATATTTTACAATGCCCCTAAAAATATTTATGTTTATATCTTGCAGTGTTTTATTTTGTTCCTGTCTGCTTTTTCTTTAAAAAAGACGTTCTTTGGGACAAATACAACTTATCCGTGTTCCAAATAAGAACACCAATATGTCTCGCTGCTTTAGGAATTCTTAACAGAACCAAAACTTCAGCACACATGTCGAATTTTATTCAGCTGAACGTTTTTGAAACAGATAAGTATATTGCCACTTTAGAAATTATCTGGAAATTTTAATTTAGGGGATGCTAAGTGCTCTAAGCATTTTCAAAATTAGCAAAAGCGCTAAGGCGCGATAAGAAAAATTAACTGAGCTATTAGTGGCACATGTGCATCCTAATTACTAGTGGGGGGCTACCACCAGCAGTTAGGACTATTAACAATTTAGCTCCCAAGAAATGTAGGTTGTCAATCTTTGACTCTTCTTCCCTCAACAACAACATCAACACTGAAGAATGTTGTCAGTGAAACATGGTAGTACTTAGCTTAAAGTTAAAGTTTATTCTTAAAACTGATTCTGATTAGTAGACCATTTTTCTTTACATGTCTAGTTAAAATTACTTCAAAAACATTTTCTTGACAGAGGAAGATTATCCACTGAAATATCATCATAGCAAAACACATTATGTTGAGAAAATTGTCCCCCATCTTTAATTGCTAAGATGTAATTAAAAGATTTAATTTTATCAAAGCAATAACCCCCCCCCCAAAAAAAAACAGGAATGTCGTAAAGGTCATATTTGTCATTTTGTTCAGTTTTGCTGTCAGCAGTGCTCATAAAACATCTCTGTTTTTTTAATGGCAGTCAAGGATTGCCGTTTCTCACAAAGGAATGTCCTTGTTCCCTCCCAGTGACCTTGAGGGTAATGGAGGAGGTCAGTCCTAGGCGGAAGAGCGAGACTTTAAAAGATGGAATACAAAACAAAATGGGAGAATAAAACACCCAGGGTTGTTAATGAAAGCAACGTGAAAAGAATTGCAAGGAAACTGGGGGAATATTCAGGATCATGAAATTGATCATTTTTTTGCCTCCTGCTTTTTTAGCTGAAAACAATAGAAGTTTCCGAATCCGGTATTTCATATCTTTTGTAATTGTTGCTATACTTGCATCTGGAGGGTTATTTTCCACTGGAAACTCAGCGGTGATCAGTAGGGTGTCACAGGCTGGGGAGCAGAAAGTGGCCTCAAATGAGGTCCAGGTGTGCCCATAATCAATTTCATGGAGCTTGGTTTTGCAAGGCTGCATGCTGAAGGAGACTGTCATAATTGGGCCACCGTTTCAGACAGGTCATGGGTTTACTGCACTTTTTTTTTTCTTCAGGATAAACACACACAAGCACATACATTAATGCAGGAACACTTATCACAGGCCACTGAGCACAAATGAGATGGATTGTTTATGACGTTTCCTCGGTACCCACATGTTTCAAGGGCTCCCAGTCTTTTTTTTCATCGTAAACTAAGAGCTGCACAGGACAACTTTGTTCTTATTAAGATGATGTTTTCGGTTCCACGAAGAAGAACTTTCAGTAGATGCTAAATGAGCTGTTCAGGACTCAAAGGACTAGAAAAATAATTAGACAAAACTTAAAATTAACTGTGCATTGGGATGATATTTTTGGAGTATGACCGGAATTGAATGATTTTCATTTTGAGAGTACCTGGGCTGGTGGCCACCTTATCTCAACCTTAAATGTCCAGTCATTTTATGATCACTGAACATACCTTAGCGCTGCCTGGTGAAGCTCAGAACAACACTCGTTAGTGTGGCAGTTGTTACTAACTTAAAGTTTACTATTTTCAGAATCAGTGAAGTGCTTAAAAGAGACGTTAATTAAAAAGAAGCTGCTTTTACATTTCATCCCTTTGTCTCTTTTGTGCTTTTGTAGTTCATTTTGGTTGCAAAAGAAAGGAAAACAAAATAAACTACAAATTCAAAAGAATTAATGTTGAATGTGAGTACTTAACCTGGAAACAGTCTGTATGATTTGATTAAATTTACTTTGTTATTGTAAAATGCATTGAGATTAGTTCTGTTGTGAATTGGTGCAATATAGAAAGAACTGAATCGAATTTGTTTCAAGGATTTTTACAAGACTTTCTTCTGGGAACCCCACATGGACAGAAACATGCGACGGTCTGAGAGACACTCAGAGATCTGTTTTGTAATGTTCATGTCAAACTTGTTATTAAAATGACTTTCACATTAAACTCTGTGCTCTAAAGAATAGTTAAATGAATTATGAAACCATCTTAATTGGGTTCCATGAGAACAGAGGAGGATGAGAGTTAAAAGGAAAAGAGCAGTACATGAAAACACAAACATATCTAGTAGCAGAGAAATTTTATGCAAACTGTACACCCCCCCCCCCCCCACACACACAAGAAAAACCCATAAATTTTACAGTCTGTCTTTTTTTTTGTTAGTTTTTTTTCTTGCCTTAATGGCTATGATTGCTTTTTCAAAGACTGGCAACAATGAACCTCGCAGTGAGCCAGTTGTGATGGTAATTCAGTTATTTTTAATGGATACAATTTCAATAATGAACCTGTAGGAGGGGGGAGATTTTCCAGACAAATTGCTGTTCACATGGTAAACGTAGGTTATGTTGATGTGCAGTGTGGAGGGGTTGTCGTGTCTTGTGAATTAGGGAGGTGTTGTAGGTTTTACTGTGGAATTGAAGAACCCTTGTTGTAATTTCCCCCATTTTTCCCTCTTATGTGACACAAGGGCTTAGAATGCAGCACTGATGTTAAAATATGCCAATGTGTGTTAAAATAGCTTAGAATTGATATTGCTGGGGGAACTGTTTGGTATTTTCGCACATTCTGCTGTCCTTATTAGTCACGGTTTTAAATCTGACTCTTTTGGTTGGATTTTGCTGAACTTAACTTTCAAAGTTTTGTTCAGCAATAGAGAAGAGCTGATATGCAAAGATCAGGGACTAGTGGCTGATTGATTCCATTTTTATTATTTTTATACAAAGACCAGAATTATGGTCAATATCAGTTATCAGTCTAGAATAACTGATAGTACTATCATGCTATCATACATAGTACTATCAGTTATTCCAGACTGATAAGAGTGTATGTTCCCTAGGGAATGTAGACATATATTGAAATGTCAATACTCTGTGGCCAACATTTCAAAATCCTGAATCTTCAAAAGCTCGACAGAATAAAAGAGAGCTGCTTCGCTGTAACATGTTAAGGATTCTTGGTATCAGATGAATTTTTCTGCTCCTTTTCCTGGTTTAATGAAACTTCCCCAACACTGGTTTGAATTGACTTCCTTTGGGAAACAAATAGTGTTTGTACCTGGAAAAAAGTGGCTACAAAATACCAAAAACTGTTAAAGAACAAAATGATTAGGATTAAATTGACAAGAACCTGCTGAAGTAAGGTTCTTGTTTGTAGCAGTATGACGTAAACAGGTGACTTGCCTATGCAAAATATCCAAGTGGGCCTTATTTATCTTCTTACTTTCTGAAAATTTCAAACTTTATCTTTTTTCTGCAGTAGCAACTGAAGAGTTTCAATTTATGGACCATGTTGGAGATAAAGGATTATCTGTTAACTGAATGGAAATACTTGTATTTACGCCTGACCAATCACTGTTTAGGGTTTAAGGTTGGTGAAGCTGAAATTTATTCTGTTATTGGTAACCTGCTGATATCACAGTGCATCTGTTGTAACTTAACAGCCTGATGTTAGACTGCTAGTCTTGAAAACAAGATCTTACATGCCAATTAGATGTGAAAATGACTGAACATGCCTTTAAGGAATGGTTACAACAAAGATCTGATCACCTTCTTGTTGAGCAAGTGATGCATGCAAAGGGGTCCTGCTTGGGAAACAACACTACCATTTGCTGTAAATTTAGTTATCATAAATCGTAGATATTGGAACATTGGTATTTATCCATTTCCACTGGATGTTTGTTCTCCGTATAACATGATGGATTGCTTAGCTGCAAGTATGGCATATTTCCTAAACAAACAAGCAGTGAAGACAACAAAAAAATAAACAGTTTTGGCAGATGTACATGAAAAAAAATCACAAATCCGCCACACTTCCTGCTTGCAAGGTATTATTTTTCACCTCAAAGCATCATTTTCAATATGTGATAGGGATATGCATTTTCAACATTGGACTCAGAATATATAAACTTAGCCGAGCAAGTAAGGACATTTCTGTTTCGATTATTTCTCTGTTGTAAAATGCAAATTGGTGTTAAGCCTGACACTGTTGGAAAGTTTGTGTGTTTCTGCTTAAACATTTGCAACCATATTTGTAAGAAAGATGTTGAGTTCAGTTGCACTCATAAAAAAACATAATCAAGTTTAGATTCTGCACCCAGGGATTTCATATATCTTCACTTAGTCTAAAATCTACCCACATGATGACAATAACCACCATGACTCCTTATGGCAAGATCTCTGCCACCAGAATTTGGTAAATGTTCCCACATTGGGAGTAACGCGGACAACACGCACACTGTCAGATTTCATAGTTGAGCATACAGATTCCCTACATTTCTTGTGATAATTTTCTTCATTTCCCATAATCCAAATGGAAAGTAGCAGGTTTGCTGAGACAGTTGGTTGCCTATAGCCCCGTTTCTATTCCACCAGGGCAGCCACCTGTTCTTGCGGTACAAACTAACAGTTTGGCTGATATTGTTGGTTGCGCAGACTCTGAACCTTATCAGCTCGGTGTCAGATACAAAACAGTTCGATGTGAACACTGTTTCCTGTGCGACACAGAGTACGCAGCCGCAAAAAGGTACCTTTGCACGGACTCATAGGGCAGACGTCTGCATTGAGACCACATCAATGCGGATATCTGGTAACCTGCTGATTTCTCTTCCATTGGTGAAATCAATGGCTAGTAATACGAGGATATTACCGTATTTTCCGGACTATAGAGCACACCCGATTATAAGCCGCACCCAGTACATCTGCAACGGAAAAATCATTTTGTACATACATAAGATGCACCTGTCTATAAGCCGCATGTGCCTACATACAGCTGGTACACAGAAAGAGTTTTCAAAGTTTTAGTAATATACCTTAGTTTTTCTTTCCAAACAGTGCCTGTGGCGCGGCAGTAACACAGCAGCAACACGGTAGTAGCACAGCACTAACAGGGCTGGTTAAAAAACCATACCGGTAAAAGT
>CAEFZY010048549.1:0-24494 GCA_903066815.1 Brachyrhaphis roseni
TCAACAATACAAGTAAACAACACCAAACAACCATAATATTCAACGGGACAAAGTACAAATGCAGCTCTTAGACATTTTTAAAACCGAACTAAACCAACAACAGTATTACTTACATTCAATGGACGCACACAATAGAACGAAGTAATAAACGAAGTCTGTCAGATCCATGAACGAGATGTAGCAAATATGAACGGGAAGCCACCCAGTGGCTGAAATAAATTACTACATTTAAAACACCTTAATAAGTCTTTATTAAGTACTTTAAAACACTTAATAGAGTGTTTTAAAGTGTCTTTCTAATTATAAGGCGCACTGTCGGCTTTTGAGAAAATTGAAGGCTTTTAGGTGCGCCTTATAGTGCGGGAAATACGGTATTATATTTTTGACCGCACTGTATAATATGCATACATTTGCACGGTATCGTATGACAGTGATATGAAAACTGTTGACACCATTCTCTTGTGTTAGCTGTTAAAGTAGAGGTTACATTCTTGTTGTAGCCCTCAGAAATGGTAATACATAAAATCCTGCAATGCAGATTGTAAATCTGCACAAAGCTTTAATGTGTCACTGTGAAGTTGAGAGAAAAAGTTGAGAAGTCGACTCCAGACAGAGAGTGGAGGCTGAAAGATTGACAGATGAAAGAGAAAGAAAAGTTATTTAGAGACTCTCTTTTTGTCTTTTAAAGCAGAATTTGTCAGCAAATATCTGAGCCTAATTACAAGTTGCAGCGCTTGCTGCTGGAATGCGAAACTCAAACGTTAAAAGAAAAACAGCAAGAGTGAAAGTAGGATTAGAATTTTTTTAGGAAGCTTTTGTACGTCTTATAGCTGTAAACAGATTCTCTGGACTCCGTGTGGGAGATAATATCACATTTAATTGTGATACAGAAAATGTTCAAAGGCTGGAGCAACTTAAAGGAAGTGGTCTATGATAGCTTCTACTCCATGAATTCTTTCGTGACTCAAGTTCCCTGCTGAATGCAAGCACATATCCACAGTGCAGACACATCATTAGCCCGAAGCGTGGATGGCAAAGTGCCACCGCACTGGACGAGAACACATCAGGGTATAATGCACCACACATGTCACTCCCGACCTGCAGAACACAGCATGCTTAACAGTGGCAGACCCTTTTGTCTTCGTCCTTTTTACCTCCCTCCACGTCTCCAAATGCCCTTCTCCAACGCCCTTTACAGGAGGCGAAACTAATGGGATTCGGAACGTAACAGCATCATCAATGATAGACAAGAGATTTATATGGGAGGATGAGTGGGGAGAGTGATGGAGTTGTCTCCCACGGATCCAGTCCCCACATCTGTCCGGTTCTAGTTGGCAGCGCTTCAGAGCAATTCAGCCCGGAGAGAGATATGCAGGTGCCTCTCTTTTTTTTTATGCAAACAGATGCATCAAGCTAAGTCGAGCCAAGCAGCAGACGGCACAGTCAGATGCAGGGGGAAGAAAAAAATGTTTTGTTCAGCCTCACGCTGTGAATTTTGGGGAGAACTGCTTTCTGCAAACTATTTAAACAAGGTGGCTGTTTTGCTTTTTTTTTTTTGGCAAACCGAGCCATTTTCTTTATTTTGACTGGAATAACGTTTCCCACAGACTCCTGGGAGTGAGCAAAAACCATCTCAGATTCATGTCACTGAAAAATGTCTCCACACCACACTTTTTTTTTTTTTTTACATGAATGAGCAAACTCATTGTTAGGAAGTGAATAGTGTTTACTTATCTCTGTGACAAACCTAAAAGTCTTAGTGATACGCCGTTCTTAGCAGTGAAGAACATCATAATGCATCCTATGAAATACAGTGCAGTAGGTAAGATTGTGGAGACCTATAAAAGTGGATAAAGCAGAACATATAGTAGGTCAAAAGGTTGAAAAAAATTGAGACTGGGGCAGAAGTTCACTTGCCAGCAGGACAACAACGCTTAACATACATCCAGAGTTGCAAAGAAAGGCTTTACAGTCGCTCCAGGATTTTGCTACTTTAGAAACATTTGCAAAATATTGGAAGGAGTGATTTTAAGTCAGAGCACAATAACCCCCTCAAAATCCAGACTTTAAGACTCTCTATTTAATTTTACCAAGTTTGAGGTATCTTCAAAGGAAGAATGAGCAAAGCTGGGAAAGACATCCTCCAAGCTGTAGAAATTTTGAAAACTGTTTGACATTTTCTTTTCGGTTCACAATTTTGCTCTAGTTTTTGTTGGTCATAAAATTTCTATAAAATATATTGATGTTTGTGAATGCCACATGCTAATATGTCTAAAAGTTCTGGAAGTGTGGATACTTTTGCAAGGCACTGTTTATATTCTTAAAAAAATAAGACATTAAAAGAAAAACAAAAATCCACAACCATTTTCAACTCTCTGAGCATATATCTGAGCCGTCTTGTTTTTCAACAGTCGTTCCTACCCACTAAATATGGAGTGTGCAACCCAGCAAGATGCTCATCTCCATCACTTGTCCTCCAGCTGAGTTACAGTTGGAAGTCGCATAACCAGCCCATAGATGTATCTGGATGTGCAGCGGGAGAGGAAGCAGGAAATGCTCTCCATAGCAGAGCTGCTTTGTACCCCACGGGAGATAATGGGCGTCGTGCGGAGAGGCAGGCATGAGCCTCGGGGCATGTTCCACACTGGCACATTAACCTGTCTGGACAGGAAGCAGCCTTTCCTGTCACCTTATCATCCCTTTACAGCTGCTACGTGATCTTATATTCATAGAATTACCTTTTTGAGTTAAATTTGCAGCAAATTGCTCCCAGATCTGGTGTGTGAGGTGAAAACGAATAAAACAATGCTATGGTAATGAGTAGGAGATGGACAGGACCATAATAAAGCAATATAGAAGGTTGAGGTTTCATTATACCTCATCTATGTCTGAGGCGAAAACACAGATGTGTAATGAGTCACATTTTCAATTTGTATTCCAGAGTTCACCTCGACCTGATCCTCACAGACTTGTCACATGGCAACGTCGGACGAGTTTAATTTGTGAATCGATCCCCTTAGTCTTAAAGCTACAGCAAATAACCCCAGTGCAGAAGCAGCTGTTTGCCCGACAGCTTGTTTACGTTGCCTCCAAACCAGACTGACCTGACTCCCTTCATAGACAAAATGCAAACAAACACAGGTATCCTTGTATCCTTTTTTTTGTTTTCATCCAACAACTGGAGCTGGTTTCCTAAATATATATCTCAAAAGATTTAGTCATGGCAGCACGTTTTCCATACTCATTATCATCTGTTTGCAGGGTATTTTATTTTCTGTCATAGTGGGTAATTAAACTTTTTTAACTGTTGACAGTTTAATTCTCAAATGGCTTCATAAATTTACTATCAGGCATATGCAGGTCTTGTATGAACAAGGATGTGGGGTAATTGGTCATTTACTGCCTCAGAGGGGCGCGGTTCTTGTCATGACCCAGAAGTTAGAAGATAGAGGAGATTAATCAGACATCCTTTTTTTTTTTTTTATCTCACATAGCTGTGCAGTCGGTCGTCCCGGAGAGTCTTAGCTGCAAAACCACAACACCTTTTAAATCAATGACTTAGTAAAAGCCATTCTTTCATGCAAACATGTTCTCATTTTCTCACTGTTAAAATATCTGTCTCTGCGGGGGACAGTAAATGCACTTCCAGATTATCAAGTTGCTGCAGCAAGTACAACATGAGATATTTATGGAGCTTTTAAATAATTTACATCCTAATAAATATGTCTATGCGTAAAAGTGAGCATGGGATTCTTTTCTTGATGGAAACTACACCAACGTAGATCAGAGTGATACTGGAAACAGATCTCTATCATCCTGCCAATAAAGTGGGAATAGCACACAATCATAAACTCATTTCAAGACAAAAATAAGCGAGACAGCCAACAGGGTGTCTCTAAATTGTGTTGGAAGTAGAGCAGTGCTTAGAGAACAAAGGAATACTAGGAATTTTACATAAATCAGGCATTTTGTTAAGGTGTTGGTCCTGTGTTTTGTTAAAACAGCCCTGAACCTATCGAGACGTGGACTCCACTAATCTCTGATGCCAAGATGTTGGTTTAGATCTTTTAGCAGAAAATATTACATGTATTTTTGTCAGCTCTAAAACAGTGTTTCTCAATTCCCGTCCTCAGGGACCACTGCCCCACATCTTTTAGGTGTTTTCCTTCAGCCACACAGCTAACTTGAATAATTGGGTGATTAACAGGCTTTTTCAGCACTTGATGGGATGCAGAGGAGGTCATGCAATCATTTGAATCAGGTATTCTGGAACAGACACACATCTAGCATAATCCAGGGCAGTGGACCCTAAGGACAGGAATTGAGAAACAGTGCTAGAGGCTTGAGCCTTGAAATATTCAATGCCATGTTCAAAATCAAGAAAAAATATTTCAAAAATGTTTAAGAGAAAGAAATGTGAGTTCAATGCAGCTGGAAATGTAGTCAAATGTTGCAAAGGAGTGACAAAGCTATGCTTTGGAAGCAAAACTCTGGCAGTGAATAAGACAATGACAATGGTCCTCTTAGCAAAGTCTGGAGATCTAGTTTGAGTTAAGAAAGTGAAGATTTATCTGGGGTGGAGAAGAAAACTGGAGAAATGTCTGAGAGCAATAACTTTGAGACCTGACAAACTGGCACCAGATGGAGGGATTTTTAATGGTTTGACTAATATATTTGAATGTTGACTTAAAGAAATCGCATTTCTTTTGGATATAGAAATTTATTTGATTAATGGAAACATGGAAAAATAACAAAAGAGTAAAACACTGAAAGAAATTTGTAAGAGGCAAATACTTTATGATTACAGTGTATTAGATTGATTAGTTTTAGATGTATTTGTTAATTTTTAATAATGGTTAGTTATCCTTAATTCATATAACTAATGGGTCAATTTCAATACTGATTTTAAATAAATACTCAACTGTGATTAAAGAAATGACTAATTTCTTCTCTTAACCTGCACAATAAAGATACCTCCTTGGAATGCAAGAGTGCTTTAGACTGAGTTTAATTTAAACCTTAGCAATGTTGAAAGTAATTTTATATTGCTTTATTAGAATAAAAAAACAGCCATCCTACTTCGTATTATAAATAGAATATATTTATAGCAATAATCAAATAAATAAGAAGGATTTATTTAAGACTGTGTTGATCAAAGCTTCTCCAGAAAACCTCCAGAGATTAATTTAATTTTTGGGGCTTGGTCTCGCTCAAGCTGGCATCACCATTTGTGCTCCACTTGCTTAATAGCAGACATCTTTTCTGATGTATATTACAGTGCATTAGCAGAAAAATGAAAGCCATCGACAGCTTTATAGTGACTAATGGAGAATAAACAAACATAAAACAGATTGTGGTTTGTTAGTGAAGGAGGTCCATTTCAACTAAAAACCCCAGAGTCCCTGGGCTGTCATAAAAAAACAAAACCTTCAACATGTTGGAAATTGACTTTGTGACATTTAAAGTATTACAAGCAGTACTTTTCCAGCCTGTGGGTACCACAAAAAGAGTTTGTGTTTTGTAGCTATGGTTAATATTTACCTGATTCACTACGGCCTTATTTCATGTTGTCTAGACGATGGCAGTTCAACATGTATGTATATGTTCTCACCCATGTCTGTTTCTTTCCTTAAAACCCCTTAGCTCTCACCCATGGAAAATACAATGGAGAAACAGCTCTGCTGGCGTTCCGCTGCAGGTTAAGGGGTTACAATTAAAGTACACTTTCTTTCAAAATTAAAGTAAACTTTAATTTTACAGCTTAAAAGAGTATTTTTCTTAGTCTCAGACCTGTTTTTGAGCCAAAGCTCTGTTGACACATTTTAGAATTGAAGAAGACGGTGTTGGTGAAGTCTGATGCCAGCACCTTGGAGCCTGAAAACGAGAGGTGGATGTGTTGAAAGCGCCTCGCCGTGCCGTGCAGGGACGTCCACCGTGATGTATTGCCCCAGTGTCACATTGAAATTCTTCTGCTGCCACAGACTGAGGAGGAATGTGATGAATGCCCCTTCATGTCTCAGACATAACTGCTCCCATAGATTACTGCAACACATAGCACACTGCCTGACACAAATGTGTTTCAATGAAGGCTCATCTTTCTTCTAAGACATCTCTCTTTTTTTATTTCCTCAATGTGCCAAGGACCTTTGGACAAACAGGTTAAAAATATCATCCAATCACAGTCTTGTTAGAAGAGAGAGAAGATTGAGTGGAGGGAACCTGGAGTGAATGCCTTGTTGGCAGCAGGGAAGGACAGCCAAAGTGTGAAGATTGACCTGGGGACATAAAACACTCCCACCTTGTGCTAACAAAGATGTCCCTTTGGGAATTTTTGGCCCCTGCTGCATCCAGAGGCATCACACTCTCAGATCTCCCAATCATTAGCCGATCGCAGCCCATCTTAACCACATCAAACCAGGAGACGCATGCTGAAAACACATGACTCCTTCATCATGTCTTCACTTGTCAGCACACACTTGTTTGGAGACATTTGTTCGCAGTCATCAGCTGAAAATAAACATATCCACCCCTTGGGATAATTTAGGGGGAATCTATATTATCATAGGCATCTTGTGCAAATCTTGGCTGATGAGACAAGAAACATCCTTTAAGTACCACTCCACCTCCCTGCTGCCAAACCCTCGACTACTACATGACCCCAGGCTGCAGGTCACGGGTTTCTCTGTGCAGCTGGAAGCTATTTTACCTGCCAACAGATCTGTAATAGACTAACAAGGAGACCACAAACTCCTGACATGAGCTGACCTCAGCTTGTTGTGACACCCTAAAAAAACCCTGAGTTCGACCTTTTAATAATAAGGAAACTGAAGCACAGAGAACAGAAGCTTTCTTTCAGTGTCAGAGTTGATCTGTCAAAAAATTTGCAGCAGGAGAAGTTCTTTAGTTTGCATTTAGGAAAAAAAGTAAATATTTTGTCTGTGCGAGAGTTGCATGCCCTTTCTGTCAAGAAGCTTAAGCAGGGTGTGTGCTGTGGTGGCGTAGGGGTTTAGCACAACCCACATATGGAGGCCTTAGTCCTCGACGCGGCCGTCGCGGGTTCGACTCCCGGCGACATTTGCTGCATGTCTTCCCCTCTTTCCTGTCACCCTACTTTCAAAAAATACGGGCCACTAGAGCCACAAAAACCTTGGAGAGAAAAAAAAAAGAAGCTTAAGCAGATACAATAACTAGCTATGTGCCATGATCATCTTACACTCTTTTTCCAAGGAATAAAATGCTGCCAATTGACTGTTGCTGCACTATTGTAGAATGGCACTTGTTGCTTCTTTTTCATGAGAACATCTCCTTGACAACCAAATGTTATGCTAGCGCAGTAAAATTAGCAACAAAAATTGACTCGTGCAATGTGGAAGCAATTTTGCAGTTGGTTTATAACAACAGTGTTGCACAGATTTATCCTTTTTCATGGCGTTTTGTTGGTTTTGTAGGTTGGAAAGGAAATACTCAGTTGTTTCTGCATTAAAGTTGCATTTTGTTTTCAATTTCTTGAAACAAACAAATAGGAATCCAGAATTTTGTTTTTTTTTACATGTGTGAATAAAGTTTTACGCTGTCCCAAGTAAGGTATTTAACATATACAACATAAATCTGACTGCAAACTAATACTGATTAAATAATACACAAAGCAAACTAAGTCAAATCAAACTAATGCTTCAGTCCACTTCCACCCTCACCTTTAGCCAATGTTCTGCCTCAATTAGTTGGTTGATTAGGAAATTCCCTCCAGATGAAGTCATTAGGCTTTTATCATACATACACTCCATGACTTTTATTTATGGGAAGTGGACCACAAAGACAGAGAAGTTAGCGGTCTTCAAAATAAAAGTATGATGAAAAAAACTTCTTGTCAAAGAATGTAAGTGTGTACTTCACCTAAGTGAGGGAAATGCTTTTCAGCACCCTCGCAATAGTTAATATTGAAGAATATCCAGGTTAAAATATAACTATTCGTCTATCAAACTTTGATATATTTTTGCACCTGAATGAACGAGATCACTTGAATATTTTACGTAATATAGAAAAATTCTCAAGGTCACTGATACTATTATTTTCTGTCTAAAGAAGAAATATTGAGTTTTTTTCTCATTTTCTTTTCTTTTCTTTTTTTTTTTTTTTTTACAGTCAGAGCTCATTAAACTTGTGCTGATCAATAGTTCTCCAGACTTCCCAAAGATCTGTAAATCTTCTGTTTGATTTTAGTCTCCACTTATTTATTGTCCACAAGGTGATGAATTCCAGCCAACAAAACAATATTAAAGGCTGTGCAAATTATTTTGTGGGCCCAAACACAACAGCGCTTCACCCCTTACATTGTCATTCACATGTCAGATGTGGCTCACTCGGGTTCCCAAAGCTTATTGCTAAGACAAGACAGAACGTTGGGTTGCACCACGCTTCCTGTTGCTGTTCATTTTGAAGGGAGGAGAAGGAGGAGGGAGGAGGTCTGTGCTAATTACAAAGAATGGCTGACAAAGCCAGTGTTGCCCATAGAGAGCAGGGAAAGGGATGTCTCCTCACGCTGTGGTTTGTCTTTAATGAAGACCCCCCGACTTCTCCTCAATCTGCTGGCGTATGTGGTGGCTGATGGTGCTACTGCTTTCCAGTAAGCCAGGAAAACAACGGTGAATTTAGAGCCTCATTACAAACCCAGTTTAACCCATGACAGCTGTGTTTCAGGACTCTGGCTTACTAAACTCAACAAAAATCTAATGGGATTTAAGTCATTTAACAGTTATAACTTTTTATGTTTCTTGTTTTTTTCCTCTTAGGTGGCACAGTAATTTGTCTTTCTCCTTTTTTGACTCCCTATATAAAGTCTCTTTACCCCTTCGCTTATTTTGCTCAGTCTTCCTGTCTATCAATGGGACATCAGTGTGTTCCATCATCAGAGTGGGAGCTGTGTGATAGGGGTTAATGGATGGGGCAGGATGAAGCATTGTGTCCTGCTGTCAGAGACCGCCATTTGTTTTGTGTGGGATCAATGAGGAGATCTGAAGTCGGATCCCGCTGGAGATGATGGAGTAACGTCTCACCAAAGAAGAAAGTGTCAGTGGGAAAACACATCACAGCACAGCAGCAATTCCTCCTTAATTCTGTTTTCTTCAGAAAAATATTTACAGGCTTTGCGCTTAAAGCACAAGCAGAGGAATTTAATGATGCTCTAATGCCTTGATTTAATGCAAACTTAGAGTAAAACAACAACAGATGTAAATTCGATTCTTAGTGGATCTGATGGTGGTGTGAGTGGGATGGCATTCTTGTTCCCCGATGCTGTTTTTCAGCCTTGAGGACGTGTAGAGAGACTATTTTTCAGTGCCTATACTGTCACCATATTCACTCGACGGGAAACTGATGATGTGGCTGGCTGCAGTTGCTCTGAATTTAAAGGACTTTTATGAAACTTGAACAGCCGAATGGCAAAAAACATACTGATTAGATTAACACTTGACTATGTCATGTTATTTAATTTCACTTTGGATTTAATTTCCCTTTGAGGTCAATAAAGTAATTTAATTTTGAATTAAATTTGAATAAAACACAGGGCACTGACAATATTTTTCACAGGCTCCGCCCACAAGAGGACAATAAAAGATCAAGAAAAAAACCCAATTACTTCTAACTCAAGTAAACTGTTATCACATCCACAAAAAAAAGAAAAAGAAAAAATAATCAGAACACTGAAAAAAGAAACCGAATAACAATAATCAATTTCAATAAATACAACGTTCTGATGATGTAATTATTACGTCAGCACGTGTTTCCGTCGCAGTGCGCTTCAATCCAGAAATGGGGAAATGTTTCTGGAAACTACAAGCTAGGATGAACTTGACAACTGAGACAGGAACACAGTGTGTGCTCCCACAGTGAACCGCGCCAGTATGAGCTGAAGCTCTACGTCTGAGCAACACACTGTTTTGTGTTGATTTATTTCTCAATGCATCTACTAAAACAGAGTTGAGTCCTTTGGATATGAACATTTCCAGTTAAAATAAGCTAAACGTGAGGTTCTTCTCACCAGTGGTTGCCCATTAAATTTCTTTGTACATTTATAAATTTTTCTAAAAATTAATTATTATATGACATCTTTTAATTGGAAATGAAGGAAGTATTACTGATAATACCTTCACAGAACTCAGATCAGAACTATCCTTTTGAGGTTATGCAGGAGACCAACTTACCCGCATTCACCCATCAAATTCAGAATTACAGCAGCTGCTGGATGCAAACCAGTTCCTGTGCCTGACGCGCCTCCCACCTCTGCATGACCAGAGCTTGACCCAGCTGTCTGACAGAAGCTGAAAACTATCTGGTCATGCGAGAAGCATGTCCTACAGGAGAAATTAAAAAAGAAAAAAGGAAAGCATGAAACACATGACTGTATTCTCTCTACTTCTCGTTGGTCCTTGTATTTCTTTTCCCACAAACTCTGGGACAGTTAGATTTCGTCAAGCTGCCGTGCAGAATCAGGGTCCAAACAGGCCATTCAATTGTAGGATATAGATGCAGTCGGTTTTGTTTATTTTATTTCGTCCCGCATCGTTTATCATGACTGTCAGGTGGGATTGGGTTTGAATTGATATGCAGACATGTGCTGCTGGTCGTCTTATACTTCTCACGCAATCAGCTGTTCATGTTATCAATCAGAAACATAAAATTTATACGTGGGGATTCCTTACCAAAAGGAATCCCTTGCCCCTCTGGAGCTCACGTACCATATTCATATTCAAGCTTTTCATACTAGTTATAGAGATGGGCATGTTGCCATCACCTTGCGGAGCTCTGATTGAGTTTAGTTGTTCTTTCAACCCCAGTCTGCCCCTTGTTAGGTAAAGTGAATTTTACAAATGACTGGTGTGGGCTAATGCCTACTTTTACAAGCCTAATAAGAATAATGGCCAGTCATAAATTTTGAGTTGTCCCGATCTTATGAGACAGGCTGTAAATGAGTTATGAATTATGACTAAGACACACTTATACTTTATTGGTGAAAGCACTCTTTGAGAAGGAGGAGTGGAGTTCACAGAGTGTGAATGGAGCACTTCCCTTATGCATCACACACATAAAAAGATGAACGCATAGACAACTTATTGTGGAGTGGAAAAAACAGAACACAAAGTCAGATCTGGAAAAAATTAGCAAAACATGAGGGACTGCCACCTCTCAGCACAGAACTGATTAAGGTTAACTGAATCTGACTGTCCTCTGGTAAAGAAGCCAAACTTAAAGAAAAGAAAACTTTAAAGACAACATGAGGAAAATACTTTTAAATTAGCATCCAGTTGTGGCTGAAATTTAACTAAAATTAAAGAACACAATTGTTCAGAAATCTTGTGCTGTTTTTTTAATATATTGTCACATTAAATTACTAACATCAATGTATTTTATTGGGCTTTTATGTGATAGAACAGTACAAAGTAATACACAATTGTGAAGGCAAAGGAAAACTATGCATAATTTTCAAAATAAAAAAAAACAAAAAAACATTGGAAGTAAATTAAATTTCGAATCACTGAATAAAATACAGTGCAATCAACTGCTGTCAGTGCATGGCAGGGTTAAGTTAGAAAACAATATCCTAAACTTTGAAAATGTAATAGTTTTGTTGAACATGGAAAGAAAATTTCACAAAAACATCTGCAACTTCATGAAGACAGGAACTGACAGGCCTAGCAAGGAGACTATTAATCAGAAAAGAAATAAATACTTCGCAGGACTTGTGAAGAGTTGCACATTTCTCAGTATTTGTAAAAGGATCATCTCATCTAAAAAAATTACCTTTACATTTATACACAGATAATACTGTATATTAAACAAAAATCCAAACGAAGTACATTGAGGTACTTCTTACAACAATTTATAAGTTCTGTTGTAAGGATACCTTTTCTTATATGAGATACGTGGCCTGTTAGGTAGCATAAGGTATTGATGGATAATCTTTCATTGAAGTGATCTGAACAAAAAAAACTTAAATCTTAAATAATTTGTTCCTGCACAGAAGAGAAAACATTGCATGACATTTTCAGCTGTAGCAGATTCCAAATGGTTACTGTTGAGAGTAGTTCTGATGTTTGCCTTGGCCATCGCCTTCACTTCAAAATGGCAAATGTCCTAGACATGGGGTTTTATGGCTCATGGGACACGGGGTTGTATTCATTGCCTCTGTAAGTGGCACTACCATGTAAAGGAGACCTAAGGTAGGAGTGTTTCGGAGCCGCACAAGAATTTAATCCAAAATTTGCAACCTGTCTGAGTTTACCACACTGATGATGATGCATGTCTTTAAAAGTCAGGAGTGAAGATTCCAGAGCAAATATAACACCTCTGAATAGTTCCGTCTCTTGAGTCTCAATTTACAGAAAAAAACAGTTTAAGACTGAGTTTTGGAAATCTTTCTCCCCATGCTGTGGAAAATCTGACCTAACGGTGTTGGAGAGTGTTATGTTTGGTACTCAATAAGTTTTACTGGCAACCTGAAGGGGTGATGACTGACCATGGCATTGCTTCCTGGGCAATGGCAGCCATTTATTTTTATGACCCAATCTGAATTAATTTTTGAAAACTTTGTTTAAAGTAGAATTTTAGCATGTAGTAATATACTGTAACTTAAGGGTAAAACATAAATGTTATTTATAGTCCCTCCAGTGGGCTCTGGCTCTAACCTACACTCCGTTCCAGTGGGATGTGCCCAGAAAAGCTCCAAAGTCAGCCACCCTGATGAGACATCCTGATCAAATGCCCAAACACCTCTACTGACTCCTATTGATGCAGCAAAGAAGCAGCTCTATTTGAAACCAGGTTATCTCCAAGGTCATAGGAGTTGGGGTATACACCAATAAAATGACAGGTTTGCACTTTGTCTT
The DNA here is from genome assembly GCA_903066815.1 of Brachyrhaphis roseni. Lineage (NCBI taxonomy): Eukaryota > Metazoa > Chordata > Actinopteri > Cyprinodontiformes > Poeciliidae > Brachyrhaphis > Brachyrhaphis roseni. Next base: position 12,882 of record CAEFZY010048549.1, read on the forward strand.
CCTTCACGACAGGCTGTAGCAGTACCTGCATTACATCCTCAAAAGTCACCTTGGCTCTTTTGCTTGAGACAGAGACCGAACCACTCACATTCACATGGAGTATTTTTGTTGAGATAAATAAGTAAAGGGTTACAAAAACTGAACTCAACTGTCCTTGCATGTTTCAGGTGTTTCCTTCCTGCCACACATGATTTAGATGAATGGGCTTCAGGATCACTTGATGAGCTGATGAGGAGGAAATGCAGTCGTTTGAATCAGGTGTGCTGCAGCACCGACACATTTAAGTCATGAAGGACTGTGGGTCCTGATTTTTGAAAACTGCTGATTTGAAGGACATGTTGATTTTTTTTTATGTTTTAAGGAATTTCAGAAGTTTGCTTTGTAATTTTTTGATGATTTGTGTATTGGCTCTACTTATTACTTGTTCATTTTTCTTGGTATGTTTACAATTGCCCAAGTGGTCACATGGGCAACCCGTCATAGGGCAGAACTATATTTAGTTCATGTTAAATGAAGCACACATTTTGTCTTTTGAGTTCACAGTTGATGCTGAATAGCAAAGTCTGCAAACATGTGCTTAGGTATTTGTACTATAGCAGGTGCTCACGAGAAGGTCAAAGGACATGTTCTGGGTATATAGAACAAAAATCAGACGAAATACGTTTCTGTTAAAAAAATACTGGACAAAATAAAAGTGTGAATTCCATGCAGCTTTTTTTTGTAGATCTTAAACTCTAAACTGTTTTTCTTAATTATGTTTACAACTACTTGGTGTTTCTGTAAGTGTTTTAACAAGCTGTACTTAAACTTGACTTTAGTCATTAACAGCATTTAATGGGAATTCCTGCACAGTAAACAACAGGGACAGTCAGGCAACAAAGGGCAACTTCTAACATCCACATAATGAAATCAGCCATCTCTTGGGCCCTTCCAGCTCCAATGCTACCTCTCCCTGGAGGTCTCACTAAGAGGTTAAGCTGCTCCTCCATCCGTCCACACAGTTCAAAGGGTAAACTAGCAGAGAAATCGGACACTGGCCTGCTGTGGGCTTCCAGGCTCCTGGGAGTAGGACAGGAGAGGGTTAAAGTCGGGGCAATCTTCCCAAATGTTTAAGAGTGGCCTTTGATTGCCCCCCATCCATGTGTAGTGTGTTCCTGAAGAGGGAACCTGACACTAGCGTTGTTATTGAAGTGGCGCTTGAGGGGCTGATAACTGGTCTCATCAGCAAAGATCCAGAGTGGGAGCTGTCTCTTTGCCTCTATAAAGGACAGTGACAGGTGTGTGACAGATCCGAGCACTGAGGGACAGTTGGGGACCCCCCCAGAGATGACAGCTTCTTGGCTCGCCTCACAACCTGATTAGAACCCTGGCTGTTGGGAATGGCTCATAATGTCTTCAAAGGCAACTCTTGCATAAAATAAACTGTTTAATTCCTTGGATCCTTTATCTGTTTGAGAAAAGTAAGAATGCATGAAAAGACAGAGGCAAAAATCCTTCTGTCTCATAAAAACAAGACTTAGTCTCATACCGTTAGAGTTTTACTCAGAGATCTAGAATTTGGGTGTATTATTTTCAATTTCTACTTCACATTGTACAGTGAGCATTAAACACCTGTTTGTATATAATAAGTAGTGTTTGGGAGAAGATGAAACTCATTGTAGAGTAATTGTATTTTTTAATATAATTTATGAGCCTTGTAAGTGGGTATGCTGTAATTCCTTACTTTTTCTCAGTTCTATTGCTTTTAGATCAATTTGTAACTGTGTTTGATTATTAGAAGCATTACAATACTTGCAACAATCACATACCACCAAAAAGAGGCTCACAACAAGAGTTGGAAATTAGAGGGGAGCTAAAATACGAAGGGAATGAATCCTCAAGTCTGCAACTCGACCACAAGTGGCATCATTGTCATCACCTTGTTCTGATTTCATTTCATCTCTCGGCGCCACCAGTGCAGGCAATATCTGGGTATTGAGTTACAGGAGGCCCACCTCTTATTATTTTCATGGGAACTCAAGGACAGGCCGTCTTGCGCAGAGATGAGAGGATATTTATATGAATGCACATAATGTTGTGTTCTCAGTACTCAGGGACATTTAACGCCTATCTCCGAATAGCATCAGAGGCTTTCAGCTCGACAGAGTCATTAATATCGGAAGGGTTTATGTGTTTCATATTGCCTCCATGCCAGCTGAGACCGCATGCTTGATGAGCTGGCTAGTGTAGTACATGATGCAACATTTTATATATTTTTCTCAGCTTCATTCACAGTGTGCACCTCGGGTTGTAGTGGAGTCAAGATCACTTTATGTCCATAAAGGCCAGTCGACAAGCAATGTTACTTTCTATTGGCTTTTCTGAGATATTTCATTTTCTAAAATCGAGGTTGATGTTTTTTTAGTTCTAATTTATTTTTATTAGTTTGAAAACCATTCTTGTGAAAACAGAACTTCAACTGCTCTGGTAATTAAAATGATCTTATTTGCAGGACAACAATAGGAATAGGTGTTGAGAAATTTGAAGGTCTTCAAGATTCCTTAACATACATTTTTTCATCTCTATGTGACGGTAACGTGTCTGTCACTTTTCTGTTTCAGATTTGTGTCTATGTACATATAAATATTTATTTATATATTGTGCATTTTACATTAGATAATAAAGAACTGATAAGTGCAATTTATCAGTTCTTATCAGGAAGTTGTTGTAGCCACAACTTCCTTAAAAGTTGGCTTCCCCCCATTCTTATAAAAAAGGCAAGGTTGGACTTTAACTGTAACTGCCATTGAAGTTTTGTCAAACCGTTATTTTCTTCTAGTCATTTTCATGCATCTTCTAGGGTAAAAAAAGATTATGGGGTAGAAATTTGCAACAGCAAATGGCTCTGGCAGAAGGGTACTAAACTTGCATGCCCAAGCATTTCTGACTTGTTTAATCTTTCTGAGTATTTTATTTCAGTTGTCTCAGTTTAATCTCCTCTATAATTTTTCTTTATTGTAATAAGTCACAGACTTCTGCTTTTGGCCAACAGTGTTGGCTGAAGGAGTAAATCTTCTAGTCAAAGATATATTTTATGGTTTTAGACAGTTTTCAGTTTGATTGGCACTGACAGAGTGGATGCTCAGAAACCAAAAACATTTTTTCCCCAATGACCTGACCTGAATATACCAGGTTAGGTTACACTGACAACACTCTTTTATGCTAAATATTTTCTCTAACGGACCTCTAAGGTCTTTACAGAACAGCCATATTTATACTGGAATTTAATTACCGATCTGTGAGATTCATTCACTTTTTAGGGGATTTATGAGGGCAATTAGTGGCATTGTATTTCATTTAGGGGTATAAGAATAAGAGTGGATGTAAACGTCCTTGTGCCCTGTGCAAATTTTAAGCTCTGAATAATTTTCCTTTTAGCAATTCACAATTAAGTTCTACTTTGTTGGTTTGTTATCTGATAACAAACCAGACAAATATTCAGCATTCACCAATGGCACTTGTCCCAGTCCATAGTCCTAATTTTTCAGACCACTTGTAACAGTCAAACTTTAATCACATTAAGACAATAAATGAAAGTCTGAGTGCGTGCTGTCAAAATTTAAAAAAAGAAATATGAGGAGGTTTAAAACTTTTGTAGAATCCTGTAAGTATAAAAACAATTTAATTCAGACAGTGTTAAATTATTACCCCCAAGAACCATCTATGTGAATACAGATAAAGAATTACAATGCAAGAGGTGATGAACATCCTACATGGGTGTGACCAGAACTAATTCTCCTTTACGTTAGTTACTATGCAAAGCTGAGGCAGCTGCCAGCGTACCCTAGCAACACGTACCATCGAACCTCAAGGGCTCGGAGTACCAGTGGGAGAGCGACCCACAGTGCATGTATCCCAGCACGCTTTGCCCCAATTGGTGCCCTTCACCCCCCTGACCCACTGTAATGACAGCATAGAGAGATGAAAAGAGCCAAGTGAGGCAGGCAGACACAATCGCTCTGGCTTCACGCTGAACGGAGCGTTTTTACAAACGGCTCACACGAAGAGCGCGAAGACACGGGGCGGCTTTGGGCCACAAGAGTCGACGCGATCATCCAGAACAGAAGTCGTGTTCTTCTTCCCATCACCGCGAACGGTTTCTGTGTGCCCAAAATACTGTATACCTGCATGTTTTTTAAAGACATTGTTATTGATGTTTTCATTATCCACTCCAGTGGTGCAGAATATTAAACCTTCGCTTCGCTTTTCAGAAAATACTCATCGACAGAATCCAGAAGACAATTAGTGACTGAAAGGAGCCAAACAACTATCTGTTGCAGCACACACACACCCTGCACAGCTTACTCTATGTTACTTGAGGTCCCTACACGTTTCTCATGTCATATTTATAAAATTTTCCACATGGAGGTTTTCAGAGGCCGTGTTAAAGTATAAAATTGAAAGTTTATTATAAAATTACTGTTAGCACAATTAATGTAGAGCAAGTAACTGAAAAAAAACAGGAACTTGGTGGAAGGAGAGAAGAAGATGGGGTATTAAGGATGAATAGAAGGGAAAAAGCATCCAAGGATTGAAAGAAGAGGAGGAAAGACATGATTAAGGGAAAGGAGGAAGGAGAAACAGAAGTGCAGATATTCATAAGAAAGGAAGAATTAAAATGAGATATGAGGGAAAGAAGAAGAATATCAGCAAGGACAAGCAGAAGAGAAAGGAAGGAAGAAAAGAAAGAAGACATTAGGAAGTGTAGCGGACGGAAGGAGACTAGGGATGAAGGAAGATGGGACACGAGCAGAGAGTGGCACCTAGCAGGTGAATGGAAAAAGGAAGGACATAAGAAATGAAGGAAGAAACAACACAACATTAAACAATGGGACAGACATATTTTCATGCTCTGTTTTTCTTTCTCCATACCTATCCACAACTGGAAAATACTCCACCTTTCCAGACTTTACAGGAGGTCTGTGTCACTGACTATTTCAGTGAAAAAAAAAAAAAATCCCATCTGTGCACAGAGCACAACAAACTGCCATCATTCCTGCAGTCTCTGGTCATTGCAATACCAACAGGACTTTAAATCACCCTCAGGGTTCATTATGAGGTGACGGCCCTGTGTAGTAGAGAAGAGAGGGGTGGGGGTCTGGAGAAAGTGAGGCAGATGGTACGAAGGGTTGACAATAGTGCCATTTTCACAGCATATCCTCCACCTGTGGCGTGACGGAGGCTGCTGTCGGGGGGCCTTTGATGCCCGTAGAGATAAATGTAGCAGATGAACATCTCTTACTGGCAGCCTCCGCATCTTTGCAGATTGAGATGTCTAGACAAGAACTGCTGTGGGCTTGCAAAACTAACTTGGTGCAAAACAAAACAAAATGCAAAGCACAATATCAGATTTAGTCTTCCAAACACAGAACACGATCACAGTAAAGGGATCAAATCTTTCCTAAGTGAGCGTATGTTAGTGAGGAGAAAAATAATAAAAAGCCGGACAAGTTGTTTTAGGAGGAAGCAGCTGGTTCCCAGTTTAAAGTGTGTTTTGATCATTTCCTTCTCAAAAGGTTCTGGTCCTGCATGTCTGCAGCCTTAAAGAGCAGCGTCATTATCAGCAAAGTGCTTTTTAAATCCGATCCCGCTCAACACCAGGATGTCTTCAGCATGCTAATCCTCAGGGACACGGATCCGTCACTCCTTGCTCGTTCCTTCATGCCTGGCGTGCCAAAGACAGCTGGGAAAGCAGTCTCTGCCCCGATGATCTGCTCACGCATCAGTTCGGCTGCATGGCACTTTACAGAAGCCTGGAAAAACCCAACGCAGGATTGTTATACAAACAAGGTTCCATTAAAGTGGATTAAACATTTAATTGAAAAGGGATGCCTTAATGTCTGTATGTCCACATACAACTTCTGGGGCTTGACGTGAAACATAGTTTGGTGGGCCAAGATGTATCCACAGTGATGTAGAACAGAGATACCTACAGCTCCACTGAGCCATTGCTGTCATTGTCTTAAATTTTATGCTTAGATCTTACAGAAAGTTCCAAGTTTAACTTTTGTCTTTCTTTCTTTCTGTCTGTCTCTCTTTTTTCAATGCAAACTTCCATGGCATCTGATGTACTTTGCCATTAGAAGTTAAGAAAGTGTTTAAGTGAAGCCGCACGAGCTCGCAGAGCTAATCGCTTTAAGACTGTTGAGGAGCGAACAGGATCCCTGAGACGGAGGCTCATACGTTCAAGGGAGGATGAGAGCCGGAGAGGAGCTACAACCTGCAGAGAGAACAACCGTGGGGGGGGATAAGTATAGAGAGCAGCGATAAAGAGGTAATCATCTCCACTCAACGCATATTTTATCCAGTGGGGTTATTAGGAGCACAGAGATGAGTCAAATCCACACAGACGCCTCTCTTCTCTTTCTCCCTCTGTATTTCCCCGAGTCCTGATCCCTGGCACAGAGCCCAGCTCTCTCATTCTCAGCTATTCACAGGAATTTTACTGTTTCACTGATTCATCCTAATAGTTTATTGATGAGCCAAAGCAATACACAACGCACACACACACACACAAAAACACCAGCAACAACAAAAAACAAAGAACAAACACAATTCTACAAGATTTTAATTAAAAGGTTCACATGAGCTTCTTTTAGATGCTATTTTATGTTTTGAAGCCGTAGATAACTGAGTCACTATATATTGTTTATAGATAGGGGGCAGTGTTCTCAAAGGGAAAATGATAAGCAAACCTTCAAATGCACTCAGTAGGTTGCTTTTATAATGTGTGTTGAGTAAAAAACCACTGTAATATTTAAACCAGATAAAAAATTTAAATGCAAAGATTTATTGCCAAAAAAAAATCCTCATTCATCATGGTAAACATTTCAATATCTCTTTCATTTATTGTCTAAGTGAATTTTTTACAAGACTATTTCTTACATATGCACATATGTTTCTACCTGAAAATGCAGCCCGACTTCATTTCGTGGCTGGAGTTTGAATGAAATCACGTTTAGCTCCTGTCCTTCCTGTGCTGTTGGTGAACAGACTGCCGTTGCCCTCCTCATTCAGCACCACGCAGAGGATGAATCTGTTCGCCTCCTGCGTGGAGACAAAAATAGCTCCTAATAATGAAAGATTGATGCAAAGTAAGCTTGTCATTACATGCTGCAGTAGACAATTAGGTGCCTTGTAACATACAGCCAGGCCGCTCTGATTTTTTTCTACTCTTCTCTCCAACGTTTCTTCCTTGTTTTCCCTTTGCCTCCCAGTCTCTCTGTTCCTCTTCCACATTGCCTGAATATGTAAAGTCATTTGAAAAACAACGTTTTCTTTGGAGTTCTAAAAGACAGTGATTCATTTGCACCGGTGACAAATCTGATGCGTATGAAGTACATTAAGGTCTTGTTTATGCGAGGCTATACCAAACAGAAACATGTTTTACTCAAAGGTTTAAGAATTGAAAGGTAAATAATTAACAAAGTGTTTAACAAGTTTAGTTGAATATTCATTCCACTTGCTTAGACAGAGATCAGAATTACCTCCTACAGTTTGAAAACTAAAATCCACTCCCTAAAACTCAAAATTCAGTGTAAGATCTCTATATAAAAGTAATCTCATTTGATTTTTGGACAGTTTGAAATGGTATTAGTGTCCTAATTATTAGATCTGAAATCATGCACTAAAAACATAAATAGACATTTATTTATTTTTTAATCTGGGACTATAAGTTTCTCAAAGAGGCCCCAATGAGTTAATGTATGTGAAAAGCAAAAACTGAAAGATGTAGTAGCAACCATTTTACTTTAGCTGAACTAGATGCAAAATTCTTGAAAAAAAAAAAAAAGCAACATATGTTTATATAATGATCTTGAATTTCTATTGTCCAGCCTTGGAGAGAACTACCTGAAAGGAAGGAAGTGAAGAAGGACAGAAGAGCGAAAGGAGGTAGGGAAAAGGAATGAAGGAACGCTGAAAAGGAGGAATCTATCTGTTACAATATACAGATATGTGCTGTGACATTGTCTCCATCCTACACTAACCAACACTCACAAACCAGTCACTGTTTAACCTAGTTCACGTCTCCAGGTGCTCCTATTAAAATCCCTTACCTCTCTTCATTTTATCAGCCTGCAGGGTTGTGCAGGCTGCAGCCGTGATAGTGGCAGGCTGCATTCAGAAACACCAGGAGGACTGACATCTCAATGGACTCCCTATTCCATCACTATCAGCTTACAGCCTATAATTACACCCAATCATCTCGGATCAAGCCTTTCGGCCTGAACGGCCCAGCGTAACATCTGCTGCCTGGACGATCTGGCTTAGGAGGACTTTCATATGGAAAGGTGAGCTAATAGTGGTGCAGCAAAAGAGGAGGGAGTGTGACGTGAACAGGCACTAAAGCCCATTCACAAGATGTTTTCTATTTTTCTTTCTGAGAGCAGGTGCTCAGAGGTATTTCTCATCATCCCCCTGCCAATGATGAAGCTTTAGAACGCTGCAAGAAGTCTATGGATTTAATATTGAGGAGTCTAATTTAAAGGGCATTCTGCTGTTTTGAGACCAAAATAGGCTTTATTGTCACCACAGAAATGCCTTTATATAACTAGGATATTTATATGTAAGTTGACATTTTTTCCCCTATGATTCTTTCTGGAAACCATTTAGTACATCCTTAACAGCAACTGCTAGATATTAAGAAACTGACTCCCAATATTTTTAGTATTTTTATTATTTTTTTATTTTTATCTGTCTTCAAAGTACTTTATGTGATCGGCTACCAAAACTGATCAGTACCAATTTCCTCGGATTTCTTGTCAAAAAACATGTGATTTAATTAGCACAATCTTCAATGTAAATAATAATCGATTGTGCAGCAAACAAGTTTTTTTTTTATGCTTAGTAAGATAAAGCAAATATAGAATGTTAAATGTAGAACATCTGAATACTTAAAAGTAAAGATTATAGTGGGTTTTGTGCTGGTAAGTTTCAAAAATATATTTTAGAAACAAGTTTTTTTGTTATTAATGCTTATTAGCTATATTTGCTTGAGTTGAAGGTACCGGTACTCTAAAACTGGTTTCTATCTGTCAGAACCAGAATTAACTCATTTTGCCATTTTAGCTACAGCTGCTTGTCTGGATGCATTGCAGCTTGCAGTAAAATCATATTTGCTGTTTGATGGTGTTCATACTTAACCACGGTGGAAAGTGACAGAGCAATGTTTTTTTGTTTCTTGTTGATGCGTGCAGGAAAGTTTAAAAATGTGACTACCTCTGGGGAATAGCAGAGAACAAAACTAATCCAAGTTTGCTTCACGTATTACATGAGAGTAAAATCCACTTAAGAAGGACACTTTCTGTTCATCATATTCCATTTGCAAACTCTGCGTTCGCCTACACACCCATTCCCGTTTAGTCTGCGCAAACAACTTAATCAGACCCTGAAGCCTGTGGGCTGAGAAACAAGCCACGGCCCTTCATTGCCATTAATCATTTCATTTGGACTTTGGTGGAAAATCAAGCAAACACAGAAGAATCACACCCGACTCTGGGCTCAGCGAGCTTGTGTCTGCGCTGAACTCGGCACCAAAGAGTTCATCAGCAGCAGAGCTGTTGAACAGGCGCACGGAATAAACTGACACTGTAGGAGATTAAGCTAGACAGCAGCCTTCAAACCACATGCACTAAGAGGTCAGGGGGAAAATGAACAGTTCTTCTTTATGTTTATATCAATAATAATTGCAGCTCTAATTATGGGAAGGCTAATCCAAGGTGTTCAACTTGTCTGTAACAGTTGATTTGAGCTTAAAAGCAACAAAAGAAAATGCTGGAGTCTTTCTCATTCATAAAGAAGCTTGGAAAATGTTGAAAGCTCAGCAAGCAGTCTGAAATGAACTTTATAAACTTGTCATAGGTTTTTTTGCAACCCGTTGAAACAACATTCTGAGTACAAAGTCTTAAATGGTCTTAACCACTGCATTTCCTTCCCCACCGCTATAGGATTCAGTTGTAGAAAGTTACTTATTGAACATGCAGAAAACTCACAACTAAGCAAAAAACAAATTAACTGCTCAAAATTTGTTTTGCTTTTTTTCCAAGTACAGACTGCTCTTCTATCGTTTCTCCAATAATTCTCCAGGTTCTCAATGGTATTTCACGGTTTATCTTTGGACCCTAGCTTGATGTTCACATAATAAATTTGACTAGAACATCACAGTACTGCACTAACAAACGGAGAAAAGTGGTCAGGTGGCTTACTTTACAGTGTTCATATTTTGCCTCATAACAAGAAATATCGTTACATTTTGTTCATGTGGAAGACCAACACAAAGTATCACATAACTTCAGTAGATTATGATTGGTTCTAAAAACGTTATTGAAAATCTGAAAGAGTTGTGTGTGTATTTGTATCCAGTGCCTCTGAGTTGATACTTAGTAGCTGTAAGTGTTTTGGGTTATGTCTCTCCAGATCCATACAGCTGGGACCTGAAATTTCTGCAAATATGTCTTTGCAAAATAACTGTAGCTCCATTTGAGTGTGTGGAGAAATACTGTTCTCAGGAACAGTATTTCTTAATTGCAGCAGATTCCTCATTAGATTTGCAAATGCACTTTGATATAACCCATGTAATTGTATCCTTGGTGGTATGATTATCCTGCTTAAAGTTAAATTTCCTCTCCAGTCTTTTACAGCCTCTAACAGTTTTTATTTCAGGATTGACATGTATTTAGATGAATCCATATTCCTATTAACACTGGCCTGCTTCTCTGCCCCTGCTCCAAAAAAGGAACCACCACAGCATGTTGCTTCAATCAACATGTTTTACCCAGGGGATGTTGTGTACAGAGTAGTCCCCCCAGATTTACACATAATCTCATCTGACCACAGCACCTTCTTCCCCATATTTGCTGTTTATCCTATGTGGCTTGTGGAAAACTGAGAGTAGGATTTCTTATAGGTTTCTTTCAGCAAGGAAATCAGGATTGAAGCTGTAGGTTTGCAGCTTAAAAGACCAACAACAATCTTTAGGGCAGTGGTGCCCAAAGTCAGTCCTCAAGTGAAAGTGCCCTTTAAATTTGAGCTATTTTCTGATTTCAACACCCCAATCAAATGATGGTCCACTAACAGGTTTCTGCAGACCTTTGACATGCTGGTGAGAAGGTAGTCAGGCAACTTTTGTGTTGGAGCAGAGCTGCATCTTAATCCATAAAATGGTCACTAGTTGTTACAAAGTCCAGGACCTTCAGAAAGTCCAAAGAACTTGGAGAAGAGACTGGCTGTAGACATTAGTACGCTACTATATGATTACCTCAGATCTGGATAGTTGTAGTAAATTTTCCCTGTAACTATTCTCCAAGGAGCACTTGCATCCAAGCTCTGTGTGCACAGGAAAAATAGGAGAGTAATTTTTTCGGAGTTAACATTATTTTCATCTAAAAGAGTAATTTTTATACATTAGAGAGTGAAATCATTTCAGTTGGTCAATAGAATCGGAGTAAAAAAATAGAGTAAATCATATCGGAGTAAAACAAGACCACGCCCACTGAAGTTCCTTAAGTTTCGTTTCTTCCACCATCTTGTTCTCCCGCAGTGGAAACGGAGGCGACGGTTAGCTGTGTGCCAGGT